>APFE030066182.1:0-12017 GCA_000404065.3 Pinus taeda
GAAGGCCCTCAAACAGAGCTATCAATGCGCGCAACCAGTCAAAGTGAGGGGCGCGACCACTCAGGGAAATTTCACTGTTTTGACCAGTTCGGCCAGCAAAACACTGTTTTTACTTTGGTTGACTTTTGAGGCATGTAAATGATGGATTTTTGTGTAATTTTCATGGCACTTAGATACTTTTACTCTCCTTCAACACTTCTAGAAGTTTCCTTGATGTAAATGGTAAATATTTAATGCATGGATAGGTTTCCTAAGTTTTAGAGGCAAGTTGTTTTGACTACCTATTATCTAGTGATTAGTTTAGAATTAGTTGAAACAGCTCCTAGGAAGCTGAGCTCGACCCCTAGAGGTGGGGAAAGGAGTTAGATCTTCTATATTATGCTTTCTCTTACTCATTTTCATGGTTGGACTCTTGAGGGAGAAGCTCCTATTGTATATTTCACTTGTATCTCTGCAATTTGAGGAAAAGGAAGACCAGGGTTTTGCAGACATCATTGGGATTCTTGTGGACTCTTGTGTTGATGGTGTGTTCTCTTATTGTAATTGTAAGTGTGTTTATGTGTTCCATATCTTTCTTTACTGCAGCTTATTAAACAAATGAAGTGATAAAGTTTGAATTCATGCATGTCATGCTCAACTTTCAAATTTGTTTAATGTTTATGTTTTCCACTGTCTAAAGAGGATTCAAAGTCATTGTTTGCCCTCTTTAGCTTCTCCTCTTTCCTCCTTGATCATCCATCTCAGCTAAAAGCATCAGCACAAACTCCTACCTTGCCCCAAAGACCCACCTGCAAAAACTGAGCTCAATCCCCGCACCCTAAATTGCAGATCCTCAACTTGCCACCAACAAGCCCCCAAATCAACTTTCAAATCAGTTTACTAGCCTAATATCTGTGTTACCTTGATTGGTCATCTCTTCCCATTGAAAATTTAACGAGATTGATTGGAGAGAGCCTTCTCATACCCCATAGGGCTAGCTACGAGGTGAAATGGTTTGATGTTGCCTTGAAGGTTTACCTTTCTCAGCCTGAGGTGAAATCTCAAGCGCTAACACAACCCACCACGCCTTTAAAGTTATACATTACCTCATCGTGGAGTTATCACATTTGGATTTCCCATTAAAAGACCTTATGGGACGGGGCATTCTGATCCACTTTAGCCTCTTTTGCTTCATGTGACTTGGGGCTATGACCAAGCGCTTAGTCCTCAGGCGCTAGGGCCTTTGGACTCACCTCTCGGGGTCTTTTTCCTTTGTTACATGGAATCCCACATGTCGGTGATTTTTGATGTTCACCTTTGGTGCCTCCTCCCCAACATTGCGATCTCCAATGCGTGATGCGGTCTGGCCCACTTAGAAAAAGGATAAGGGAGGGTTTGCACTCTCTATAGCTTGCAACCACAGAACGCCAATTGGGCCCACCTGGGATATCTCAATCGGCAATTTCATAGCATCATCTTTGTTTGTACCCTACAACTCTCTTTTGAGAAGGTGACAACATTGGCTCCACCTGGGTACGGGGCATTCAATAGCAATGTGTCGAGAACCTGTAGATTGCGAACTTCTCTTTTGGGAATGGAGTCTTTTCTAAACAAATGATAATTTTGTGCAAGTGGATTTTTCAACAGAAATTAGAAATTTCATATAATAATTACAATACAAACACCCATATTTACAATGGGTGCAAGACAGGTACCTCTAATTCTGGAAATAGAGTTTGAGGAACTCACCATTTATTGGCAGTTCCAACATTTCATCGTCTAGATTTTCGAGCATGTACATATTATTTCCTTTCTCTTCTGAAATTTTGAAAGGATCAAACCAAAGTGGATCAAATTTTCCATGTTTTCCTTTTTCTTCCCGTAGGGTGTCCCATCAGAGAACTAAATTTCCTAGTTGAAAAGGCTGACCCTTGGCCTTCTTGTCAAACATGGATTTCATCTTGTGTTGGTAATTTGCCAATTTAGCCCCCACATGTTCTCTATTTTGATGAAGTTCGATAAGTTGGTTTATCCTTCATGTCGAGGCATTTAGCTCTTCCTCAGCTTCCTGCAGTAACTTTTCCACTGGCATTGCCAATTGGATTGGGAATATTGCAGCCTTTCCATACACTAGCTTGAAATGTGATTTTCCAGTGGATCGTTTAGGAGTCACTTAGTTAGCACAGAGGGAAAACTTAAATTGGGTGTCCTAGTTCCTCTGATTCTCAATGATGGTCTTCTTAAGCACTCTCACCATATTTTTGTTTGAGGACTTGGCCAAGTTGTTACCTTGAGGATAGTAGGTAGAAAAATGCCCTATGATGATATTGAATTTCTAACAAAAGTTGATGAATTTTTCATATTTGAAGACTTGAGCATTGTCAGTGATAATCTTGATAGGGCAACCAAAACGCGATAATATGTTTTCCTCCATAAACTTAATTACCAGTGAGTCAGTAGCGTTTCTAGCTAGGATGGCCTCTACCCACTTGGTAAAATAATCTGTGGTCGTTAGTATCCACTTATGTTGGCCATTGGAAGGTGGGTTTATCTCTCCTGTGAAGTCTATTCCGCACTGTCTGAAGGGTTCTTCCACACGCACTGGGATCAGGGGAAGAGGAGAAAGTTTTTGTATCTCAACAAAGACTTGGCACTTTTGACAAGATCTGACTTGGGAATGAACATTTCCAAATAGTGTAGGCCAGTAGAATCCTGCCTTGAGGATTTTGTGAGTTGTGGTCTTCCAGCTGTAATGACTTCCACAAACTCCTCCATGAAATTCCTCAATCACATTATTAGTTTCGCCTTCTAGATATGGTATACTTTTGAGCTTGCAGTCTCAGGGTTCTGTACTTAGATTTATCCAGCTATAGTGGGCACCTCAGGAATAAGAGATAATGGATGATATTATTATACCAGGGTGATCCCTCATATTTAGTATAGATCATTTTATCTGACGTTTTAATCCCGTTCTTTTGAATTTTTGTTTGCCTTCCTCTGTTATCAGGTCTATCCCCAAAGCTTGGCAATTAGATTTTGATAAAATCTTGGCCAAACCCTGGCCGTTTCTGAGCTTATTAGGCTTTTATGTCTAACTCATATTCTTGTATATTTGCTATCCACCTATCCATTTTTCCTTCACTGTCTCCTTGCATAAGGATGGCCTTAACCGTTGTCGTTAGCACAGATGCTATGATTTCCGATCGTAGCACATACACTTGAAATTCCTTCAAAGCCTTGACTAGTGCATAGGCTTGTTTCTCCAAGATGTTATATTTCATCTCATCATCCCTCGGGACTTGGTTGAAGAAGGCGATGGGCTATTCATAACTATCTTTATTCTTTTGTAGCAGAACTGCGACAATAGTATGCAGAGAAGCAAAATAAAAGATATAGAAAGGCGTTGAGTAGTTAGGGTTGACTAGTACCAGTGCTTCAGCCCAAACTTCTTTAATTCTAGTAAAATAATCTTTGGGGGAAGGGCTTCACTTGACTTCATTTTCGTTTTTTAACATATCTATAATTCCCTTCACTATTTTTGCATAGTTGGGTATGAACCTACTCAATAAATTGGTTCTCCCCAAAAAGGGTTGGACCTTTTTCTCATTTATGGGTAGAGGAATATGACTGATGGCTTTGACTCTCTTAGGATCGATTTTAACTCCTTCTTGTGCTACTATGTGTCCTAGTAGCTTCCTCTCATTTAGGGCGAATTGAGATTTCTTGGGATTCAAAGAAAGACCATACCTCCTACATTTCTCAAAGGTGAGCTTCAAGTGGAGGATGTGTTCTTCATCGGTCTTAGAGAAGATTATGATATCGTCCAAATATACCACTATGAGATTGTCTTTATCCCCTACAAAAACTATATCTGTAGCTCTTTGAAATGTGTCCCCTGCATTAATAATACCAAAAGGCATGCGAGCATACATGAAAGTTCCCCAAGGGGTGGTGAAAGTAGTCTTCTTCTAATCATCAGGGTGGACTACCACTTGGTTGTAACTAGAGAACCCATCCATCCTAGACATTATGACTGACCCAACTACCTTTTGCAATATGTAGTCCATCTTAGGCAGCGGGTAGTTGTCCTTAAACGATGCCCTGTTAAGGTTCCAAAAATCTACACATAGCCTTATTTCTCCATTCTTTTTTCAGACTGGGACTAAGTTGGCCACCCACTCCGAGTACCTTAAAGGAATTATGATTTTAGCATGTAGAAGTTTCCTCACTTATTTTTCAATGGAGGGGAGTAAGAGTGGATTAATCTGCCTGAGATTTTGCTTGCATGGTTTTATTCCACTCTTTAAAGGAATCTTATGTTGTATGATGTTGGTATTAAATGCTTTTAAGTCCTCATAAGACCAAGTGAAAACATCCTTATAGATTTTGAAGAGATTTAAATACCTTTGTTTATATTGCGAGGGGATTCATTTTGATAGTTTGACCATATGGGGTTCATCCTTTAAGCCAATATTGCATTCTTCTAGATGTTCGTCCATATCCAGAGCCATTGGTTTGGAGGCTACATCATCCTTGTTAAATAATTTTTCCAGTGGGACTAGCCCACTAGGAATGGTATTCCCTTTCAGTTGTATAATTTTATGTCCAACCATTATGTCTTCCCACGAAGTGGGTTCTTGATCTACCTCTTTTTCCTCTCCCTAATCAATGGTTGAGTCAAAGAACTCCCCAACTACTTCTATAAAGCATTTGATCTGATCATCATCCTCGAATACCTATCAGTGCTTGACATTATCAGGTATAGAGGGTCTATATTTGACCTCCACCTCGTACCTGAGAAGGCGATTTTGAGGGGGTTTGAAATTGCTTGCTGCGACAACAAGGGAATCCACCATTTTGTTTCCATCTCTGGGTAGAAATTGGATATTAAAGGCCAAAAAGAAATTATCAGTCAAATCCCATACTTCATTCTGGTAAGTCCTCAATCTGGGGTGTTTAGCCTGGAATTGATTTCTAATCTTCTTTACAATTAGCTCGGAGTCTCCATGCATAATTAAGCATTCAATATTCATATTCCTTGTTGTTCATAGCATAATGAGAAATGCTTCATACTCTGCCACATTGTTGGTTGCCTCAAACTCCAGCTTGAATGAGAGGGGTATTAAACTGCCCTCAGGAGATACCAACAATACTCCTGCTCCATTTCCCTCTTTGGAATTCACTTCGTTAAAGTATAGCTTCCACACTTCGTTTTTATATGTGTTTTGGTGTTCTAAACGCATTGTTATGTGTACTAGTGTTTCTTCTAAGATGGTCTCATCTACTTCAAGGAACATGCAAGAGAGGTTGCTTTCCTTTCCATACACTAGAGAATTTTTAGAACCTTCAGCTGGGGTCACAGTTTTTACAAATCTGGACTCTCTATACAACCTCGTTTCTTCACCTCCAAAAGTGGGAATAGTGGCATAAGTTAGATCTAATTTGATAGAGCCCCCCACCTTGGAACCCCAAGACCTAGATAGGAGCATGTCGAATCGAGGGGGAATATCTACCACTATGATGTCCATCACTATGCTCTTCATAAGGATCTGAGTCAGGTTTACCACCAGATCTTTTATCATTCCCAAGCATTTGACCCTCTTAGAGTCAAAGGAGTATATGTCCTTATAGGGCCTAGTGATCTGCAAGCCAAGTTGTTCCATCATGGCTAAGGGCATGAGGTTATGTGAGGCTCCAAAGTCCAACATGCAGTTATGCAATAAGAGGTCATGAATTACCAACGTCACATAGTAGGGTGCAGTGGAAGGATGAAGTTCTTGAACGTGAGGCCCAAAAACGACCATTGGTATTTCTTCTTGAAGGTTTAAACAATCATGGGTCGGTGCTGAGCTGGATGGAAGCATAAACTAAGAGACTTGAGCTTTATAAGTGGGCTGCTTTAGAAGTTCAAATAGAGGAACATGAATATTTACCTTTTCAAATTCCTTCTGAAGATTGAATGCAGGTTGGCCTTTTTCTACACCTCCTAGCTCTGCTTCTCTTTCCTTATCACTGATATTTTTTATTAGAACATGTACCTTCTTTTTTGTGTGTTTCTTGGAGCTATTGCATTCCTTATTTGAGGAGACTTTTACCTTGGATGCGTCAGGATTCATCTTACCTTTCCCTTTATCTAGCACTAGGGGAATATCTTGGGGAGCAGTTACCTCTTGTTGTTCTGGTTCCCTCGACCTTTTTCTTGAATATCTTAGATCATACCTTCAGTGTAGCTATGCTTGCATGAAATATGAAAACTATTTACAATAATCCGCTATGTCCTCCTCATTTGATGTTGCTTCTCTATCATGACTTGTCCCCTGGTTAGCCATATTTTCATGTTCTTCTTGAGAGGAAGAGGAATACAAGTTTCCTTGCATCTCATGTGTATCTGATGATTGTTCATCGGGATCATCTTCTAAATATAGAGGATGAGGGATCTGATTGAGTTGGTCCTTTCTTTCCCTTTGAAGTATCTGCAATCATGGCCTTTTGTACTGTGGGTTATAACCTTGGTTGTTACCTTGAGCATTCGGTTACGGGAGACTCTTGTTCTCTAGCTCAAGTTTCACCACCTTATGCGATAAAATCTTGATGAGTTTATCCATTTATTCCCACTTTAGATCTGGTGATTCTTTAGCTTGACCAAAGGAGGATGTTTCTTCTTTCCCCATTTTCTTCTCGGTAGGTTCATCCTTACCTCTTGACTTCCATGCCGAGGTGAAATTTGCTTCTACCTCAAGAGCATCAACTTGGAGTTGATCCAAAGTGCGAGAATTCCTTTCTCTTAGGGTCAAACCAAAGTCAGATTCAAAGGTTTCCACAAAAACTACACAAGCAACAACTTGAGGAGGCTTTATCTCACCAGTCAAGTTATTATAATGCTTATTAAACCTTTTTATGACTTATGAAATATCTCCTTCTGGCTTCTTCCTTATAGAATTGAACTCTGTGAGAACATACTCATGATTTCTCTTCTCACCCCACTTTTGTGTGAAAGAGTTTTCAAGTTCCTCCCAGGCAGTGATGGAAGCATTCAGTAGGGCTTTAAACCATTTTCTGGCTTCCCCATCAAGGGATTGTACAAAGAGTCTCATGACCACATCCAATTTTTCTACATTTATATTCTCAGTAAAAGCATAAAAGGTTTTAATGTGTCTCTGTGCAGTGTTTTCATCCTCCCCATTGAATCTAGGAAAAATATTTAGGTAGTCCTGAGGCACAACACTTAGGGGTTGAGGTAAATCAAGAGGGGCATATTTATTCAGTAAAAAACCTGAAACAACCATCTGAATTAATGGAGGCGGTTGAGATTTGCCGGAGGAACTTGGGCCAAAACCACATTGGTTGGCGTGGCTAGACTGAGATCAGGTTGTGTAAGGATCTTAGGAGTAAATTATGAGTAGTGAATGACAACGGGTTGGGAGCTGGAAGAGGAAGCTTCAAAGAATGATGAGGCAATAGCATAGGTAGTGGGAGTTTTGTCCTTCTAGACTCTCCTGAAAATTATTTTTTCTGAGTCACATACAAATGGGGTTTTCTACTAAGAGGTATCTGAGCGAGTGTGAGGTTTTCTAAAATCTAGGATGATAACTGATAATAGGATTTGTGGAGTCACCAAGGTGATGAGGATCCAATTAGAACGTCTTTGCTTACCTACACAAAAAGTACTTAATTTTTTGTATCCCGGGGGAAAAATCCTTCAATAAGTTCCCCCGAAATGGTGCCAAAAGATGTTGTCGCTTCCAGAGCCAGCCTCAAATTTCTTACAAGACCAGTGCCTGGAACATCTAGATTTTTTGTGTCTCATATGATTCTCAGGAAGCTAGAGACATTAGATATATTTTTGTACACACACACACACACACACACACATATATATATCATGGGTAATTCATTCATCTAAATGCATAAGCCATGTATTTCTGGTACTTCTTCACATATACAACTAACAAAAATATATGTATAAACTAGAGGAGGTCGATTAGTTCAAGGACCTACAGTTTAATAAGCATTGGCAGAGCAATGAGAGAAGATAAGGTGATAGAATAATTCATCATATAGAGATTGAAGTGTCAATAATTCTAAACTCATCACATAGAGCTTGAAGCATAAAGAATTCTACACTTATCTGAGTTACATGTAGACATAATGGATGAAAGAGGATTGGGTGAGATGATTCATGGATCGCAATTTTAAAGATATAATCTCAAAGATCCATACAGACACATGCATTAACAATTTAATACTTATGAATCGGTAAGAACGTATGAAACATTTCTAACAGCTACGATTCCCTGAAATCAGAGAGGAAACATGAACATAATGTGATTTAAACAGGGAGGTAACATACTGTAGTACTCGAAGGATGAATCACCACCATTTCCTTAATATTCTAAAAAACGCATATCATAAAGTCATACAATCTTGAAAATAACATCTAGTTCTTTCTTTAGGATTCTGAACCTTTGTGAAGTGTTGCTTCCCACTATTTATCTGGAGAGTGGAGCAAAGAACAGTAATTACAACAAAATATCTCAGTCGAGCCTCAACTGTCAGATCGACTAGCTGTCTTGGCCTGGGATGGTTCGGTGGCCCAAAAATGACTACAAAATATTAATTGCTTCATTAAATGGTGACACATTACACTATAACAAAATGAGTGAACAATCAGATGAAAACACCAACAAAATATCTCCATGCCCATCCATGGGATTGCCTTTACTTCAGGTTGTTGCTTGCCCACGGTCTGGCCTCCTATGTCACTCAGTTGATTCCTGTTGCTTATGCCTTTACTATTCGAATCATTCGTTCTTCAAAGTTGGGAGTGGTCAACTATCAGTTTCATGCCATAGTATAGAAGGAGAGGTCGCCTGGATGGTACTTCATCTTCCCTCTGCATGGAGCACCATGTTGGATCATCAAGTCCACCCTAGATTCCATGTCTTCATTTACTCTATGAGTGTCGACCCCGATTTCATGTCACAAGGGGCCTTACAGGGTTAGTCCATACCGATTTTTGAGTGCTCCATCTCCTTTCTTAAATGCCTTAGCTACTGACCCACCACACCTTTAAAGTTATGCATTACCTCATCACAAAGTTATTGCATCGGGATTTCACATTAAAATTACTTATGGGACGGGGCATTCTGGTCCACTTTAGCCCCTTTTGCTTCATGTGACCGGGGGCTATGACTGGGCTCTTAGTCCTCGGGCGCTAGGGGAATCCCCTCTGGGGGTCCTTTTTCTTTGTTACATGGAATCCCTCTTATCGATGATTTCTGATGTTCGCCTTTGGTGCCTCCTCCCCAACATTGCGATCTATGATGCATGATGTGGTTTGACCCACTTGGAAAAAGGATAAGGGAGGGTCTATGCCCTCTATATCTTGTGACCATCGAATGCCGATGGGGCCCACTTGGGATATCGCAATCTACAATTTCATAGCATTGTCTTTGTTTTCACCCTTTGATACTTGTGATCACCGATATGCAGGATCGTTTGTCCTGCTTAGCTCTTGGTTCTTCGCTCTCCCTGTGACCACTGGCTAGCCCCCTTATTAGAGCCCCTTTCTCAGAGGATCGCAATCAGGGTTTTAACCTTGATGTAATAAAATGCCTTAAACTGCAAATGTTGATTTGTGATCTCTGATGTGACATCATCCTCTGCCATATGTCACCTTGTGAGTGGTGACACATGTCACTCGGATATGCCCCCATAGGACCCCTCAAAATATCAAATCAGCTTGCCACATGTCCTCTATACTGCCACATCATGATGACATCAACCGCCACATGGCCCCATTGGGACCAATAGTATTCTGCCACATGGCCCCCCAGGAGGAGAGAGAAAAGCTCCGTCTGTCCCTGGTTTTTCGTTGATTTCCTTTGCAAGTCATTTTCAGCCTTTTCCGATGATTTACACTTATCGGCATATTCCTCCTGCAATTTCATAAGAGTGATCAGTTGAAGTCACCAATTGCTGATTTTCAATACGTTTCAGCCATTGCGATCGTCAATATGTGATCCGGTCGATGCGCCATACAGGACCCCCGATGTCTAATTGTTGATGTGCCCCAGACCTCCGATCGCCAATAAGACGATACACCCTGGACAATCGATCGTCGATAAGCCAATATCGATGATCGTTGATTTCTGATTGTCGATGAGCTCCCTTGCTTCTGCTTTAGAAAACTCCAATTTGCGAGATCCGAGATTAAACTTAAATATTTTCCTTTGCTTTCTAATTTTCAAGGGTAACTTTCAACCTGCTCTAGCTTTTGATTCTGGAGTCCATTTGGGGAGTTCCATATACCATTGGAAATATAATTCTGAGCATTATCCTTTAGATGGTCTCCAATTTAGCTTTGAGTGCTTCTATCACTTGGAGGCTAGATCCAAACATCGATGTTCTTTTCCCCTCTTTGTACAACTGGAACTCTCTTTTCAGAAGGTGACAACAATGGCTCCACCTAGGGACGGGGCATTGGATTGCAATGTGTCAGGAACCTGCAGACTATGAAATTCTCTTTTGGGCATGGAGTCTTTTGTAAACAAATGATAATTTTGTGAAAGTGGAATTTTCAACATAAACTATAAATTTCATATAATAATTACAATAAACACACTAGTATTTATAATGGGTACAAGACAAGCGCCTCTAATTCTGGAAATAGAGTTTGAGGAATTGACCATTTACTAGCAGTTCCAATGATTCACCGTCCATATTTTTGAGCAGGTATAGATTATTTCCTTTCTCTGCTAAAATTTTGAAAGGGCCGAACCAAAGTGGATCAAATTTTCTGTGTTTCCCCTTTTCTTCCCGTCAGACAACCAAATCTCCTTGTTGAAGAGGTCGATCCTTGACCTTCTTGTCAAACAAGGATTTCATCTTCTATTGGTAATTTTCCAATTTAGACCCCAATTGTTCTCTGTTTTCATGAAGTTTGACCAGTTGGTTTATCCTTCGTGTCAAGGCACTTGGCTCTTCTCAGCTTCCTGCAGTAACTTTGCTATTGGCATTGCCAATTTGATTGGGAAGATTGCAGCCTTTCCATACACTAGCCCGAAAGGTGATTTTCTAGTGGATCATTTAGGAGTCACTCAATTAGCCCAGAGGGCAAACTTCAATTGGGTGTCCCAGTTCCTATGATTCTCGGTGATGGTCTTCTTCAGCACTCTCACCACAGTTTTGTTTGAGGACTTGGCTACGCCGTTACCTTGAGGATAGTAGGTAGTGGAGTGGTCGATGATTATATTGAATTTTTGACAAAAGCTGATGAATTTTTCATATTTGAAGACTTGAGCATTGCCAGTGATGATTTTGATAGGGCAACCAAAATGTGATAATATGTTTTCCTCCATAAACTTAATTATCACTGAGTCAGTAGCGTTTTGGGATGGGATGGCCTCTACCCACTTGGTGAAATAATTTGTGGCCATTAGTATCCATTTATGTTGGCCACTCGAAGGTGGGTTTATCTCTCTTATGAAGTCTAGTCCCCACTGTGTGACAGGTTTTTCCACATACATTGGGATCAGGGGAAGAGGAGGAAGTTTTTTCTCTCAATAAAGACTTGGTACTTCTGACATGACCTGACTTGGGAATGAACATTTCCAAACAGTGTAGGCCAGTAGAATCTTGCCTTTAGGATTTTGTGAGCTATGGTATTCCAGCTGTAATGACCTCCACAAACTCCTCCATGAATTCCTCAATCACTTTATGAGTTTCACCTTCTATCAAACATAATAGCAAAACTCCCACTAGGTCCTTCTAGTAGAGTTGACCATTGGATGTGATATACTTTTGAGCTTGTGGTCTCACGGTTTTGTACTTAGATTTATCCAACCATAATGGGCACCTCAGGAATAAGAGATAATGGATGATATTCTTATATGAGGGTGATCCCTCATATTTAGCATAGATCTTTTGCTATGATGTTTTAATCTCGTTCTGTTGAACTTCTGTTCTGCCTTCCTTTGTTATCAGATTTATCCCCAAAGCTTGGAAATTAGATTCTGATAAAATCTTGGCCAACCCCT
>APFE030066189.1:3428-25902 GCA_000404065.3 Pinus taeda
TATATATATATAAACCTTTATCACCAAATTATAATATTATATTGATGCTCACGATGTGTTTTAAATTTAGATTAACATGTGTCATTTATTTGAACCAAATATATGATTTTATATAAATATAATAGTTATTTTTATAATAATAATATGGAGTTAATTATATATATATATATATTTATATATATAATTAGTTTTCTAAAATAATTTGAATAAATGTGATTGACACTATTGTTAATACACTCCTAAATATTAAGTAGTTTATTCAATTCTCCATATTATTATTTATGTATTATTGTTTTATCATGACCATAATATAAGGTCACTAATTTCAAACCTTAAAAAACAAATTGTTAAAATAAGATAATAATATATTTGAACAATCTTTTCTCACATTAAAATAGGTTGAATTAATTTTATATATATATATATAGAGAGAGCGAGAAATTTAGTTATAAATGAGAAAATTAGGGATGTATATCAAATTTACACATGGAATTTGAGAGACATATTAATAAAAAAATATTTGGCTATGAGATCTATACATAGAATATTTTAATATTTTTGTGATGTAAAATATCCCCCAAGGTCTCTCTTTCATATGTTGATTGGGTGTCCAACTCATGAGGTTAGATCCATGCAAGTGACATGATATGCTTTGATGTAAAGGATTTGATGCCGAGTAAGGATATTTCCTACATATGAACATCAAAATGAAAGGTTTCTCTTAAAGAAACTAAGTTCTACTTCATCATAGGTTTGATGGCCAAATAGTGAGAGCAAAATTTTGAGTTGAAGAAAGGTTAAATAGATTAGGTTATTCAGTTATTGGTTGTGCACCTCCAATTTAAAAATAAAAAAATGTACATAACTATAACATACATGACTAATAGTTATTTTTAGAAGACTATGAGAGGCTATGTATTGAACTCATCATCACTATCAAAATTTTAGAAATACTCAAGTTTGACCTATAGAGAGTCTTTAGAAGTACATATTTTAGGTCATTATTTTAATATCTCATTTAAAAAATATTTGGCATGAGTTTTAGAATTTAATTTTTAGAATTGAATCATATCTATATTGCATATCTATATTTAGAATTGAATCAATTTTTATGGTATAAAGGGATTTGTTCTCTTAAAACACTTGTAACTTGCTCAATTTTCATGGAATAAATGATAGCCCATTATGAGGATACAAAGAGGAACACCTTATTTAGCCAATTGATAAATCTGTAACAAAATGGTTCAATGATTGAGCACACTGAGGAATTCCAAAAATTGAATATAAACGTAAATAGTATTCTAGAAAAATATAGGATTGATGTCTTCATAAGGAAATTAAAGGATAACATTAAACATGAGTTTTGTCTCTAGGAACATCATTCATTGGAGAAGACATTCAGGTTGCCAAGAAAAATGGAAAGAAAAATTATGGCAACAAGGAAGCCTACCACTCAAAAATATAAAGATGGAAGTTTTGTTGCCCCTAGCCTTCCACAACGTACAAGCTTGTCACCGCAACAATGGGAAGAAAAAAGAGCAAAAGGGCTTTGTTACAGTTGTGATAGAAAATACACTAAGGACATAAGTGTGATGAGAAGAAATTAGTTTAAATAGATTGTGAATAGGAGGAAGGAAAGGAATAGGAAACGTTAGAAGAAGAGGACATACACTAGGAACAAACTCTAAAGAAAGAAGAAATGAATGCAACCATATCTTGTAATGCATTGGCAGGAATTACCACTCCTCAAACTATCAAAATAGAATGGAAAATCAAGAAGAAAAAGGTAATAGTGTTGATTGGTTCTGGTCATATCCATAATTTTATTCATTGTAAGATAGCTAAGGAATTGAATTTCTTCCTATATCCAGCACCAAAGTTTCAAGCGACAGTTGCAAGTGGAGCAACCATAAATTACTTTGGAGAGTGCCATAATATCAAGCAATCAATGGGAGAATATGTATTAAATATCCCAATGATTTCCATTCCAATGGATGCTTCTCATGTTGTACTACGAGTCTAATGGCTACAATCCTTGGGTACAATAGCTTTTACTTTTCAAGAACTTTTCATGAAATTTTTTTCGTAAGGAAAGGAAGTTGAATTAAGGGGTATCGCATGTAAACTCGGAAAGATAATTAGCTCTAATAGAATGACAAATTTTCTAATGAAACAACAACGAGGTGTATCTACACAATTATGTTTGCTATAGTTTCCCACATCAAAATCATCTATCTCTGAAGATCTGCAAAAAGTTTTGGACAATCATTCCATGGTATTTGAGAATCCCAAAGGCCTCCCACCTATTCATGGTCATGATCATGCTATTCATTTTATTCAAGGAAGTGTTCCTCCAAACATCAAACCTTACCTAATGGGAAGACACCTAAAGGTAAAAATGGATCACGATATTTTTAAATACCTTTTAGAATTATCTTCAGAAGAACAACAAAAATGGGTGACAAAGATGTTGGGTGATGATTTTGAAATCATCTATAAGAAAGGGGAGAAAAATGTTGTTGCAGATGCACTCCCAAGAAACGATGAGGGTGGGGAAGCATTGTTTTGTGCCATTTTTATTATCCAACTAAATTGGATAAATGAAGAAAAGGATGAACGGAACAATGATGAAGAAGTGCAGGAAATCATTCAAAATTTTTAGAAGATTTCAACTCACAAAATAATGTTAGAACTTGGCAGAGAAGGAAAAATCATATTGGAACCCAAAGCGGCCGCAGAGACAAGAAATGGGTAGCTAAGAATCAATCAATTTCAACGTATCTCATAATTTGGAAGAACTTACCCACAAAAGATTCCACATGGGAGGATGAGAATTTTATACAGAACCATTGAGAACTACTCAATCATTGAGAACTACTCAATTGTTGAGGACAATAGTTTTCCAAGTAGAGAGCGTGTTAGGTCCGTATACTACTAGTGTAAACCATTATTTTTATTATTTTATCCCCCTTATTGTATTATTGTGCCCATATAGTCCCCATGTTGTTATTATTGTACCCCATAGAAGCCCACTATGATTATTATTGTGCCCCTACAATATTATTGTTACGTAGTCTTTGATTGTATTAGTAATGCTTAGACTCCTAAATATAGAAAGGGGGTCTTGTCATTTGTTTTATTGAACAATTGTTAATTTATGTAATGTAAAGGAGGTTTCCCCCTCGAGGAGGATGATTTCTAAGTCATTGATCTATATTTTCTATATTTTTGTGGGCTGGTTTCATAACATGCATGATTAGAGGCCAAATTTTACAAACCTAGATTTGTCTTGTCATCAAGTGGTTTCAAAATGTGGGAAGAAAATAATATCTTTTGCAATATAATAATTCCACAACTGCAGTTGTTGGTAGAATTCTCAAAGTAAGTGAGAAAATATGAAATGGCTAGAGGGGTTAGGAATATAGAGAGTTTCTAGTTGAGGCAAACCTCTCATTTTGAAATTCCAAGAAATGGAGAGAGTAATTGAGGTGTCCGTGCAGGAATTGTTGCAACTCACTCAATGATATTGCCCACCCTAACCCGCTTATTTATGTAGTGGGATCATGTCATAATAAAGATTCAATAAAGCCCATACTAATAATTGTAAGTGGTTAACCCGCTATTAATGACGGGACCACAATTAGTTGCAAATGTGCCTAGTATTAGATAAATGTTATTAATAAAACCCATCGTATTGATCCATGGTATTGCATGTATGAGTCATATATAAAGGATAGAGACTCCCTACAAGGAGCATCGTGTCTTATTTATGAATGGAGATCTACTCTATTGGAGGTTGCCCCCTCAAAGAGGCCAGTGAACATTGCTGTCTAAATAATAAAATATTTGCTGTTGACTCTCACTATTCTATGTTCTGTGTATTTTTCTTCACATATTCTTTATTTGGGTATCTTTTGCAGGTTAAGAGCATAATGAGTTGTATCAAAGCACTTTCCAGGGCTGCTGGGATCTCCATTTCTTAGAGAAAAAAAAATTGGCTAGAGACGTGTTCTGGCGTCTTTAAACTACGGGATCTGTCATTGAGTGCATAAACCTATGGATTTGGGTAGGCATGCACGCACGAAATACAAGAGGTGGTCATGCTTGTTGGACTCCCTTGTAACCCCTGTGGGTACCCCTTTGAGTAGTAGTGCATTAGACAGAACCGCGTAGGAACTATCTTCCACGTACCTTCTGGGTATATCGGAAGCCCACTAGCTCCTCTGCAACCTAGCCATAGATAAACCGTCGGCCGTCTTGCTACTACAGTACACCGAGAACAACACTCGAAGAGATTACTTGCCCGTACGATAGGGTAGTCGGGTTGTACGGCTAAGTGTATAGTTGATCCTCCTTAGTTAGAGCCCTGAAACATTGGGCTGAGTATTACTGTCAGAACCTTATGTATATTGCGATTTGTAGCACCTGACACTCCTCGAGAACATGGTTCCCTTTTCTATCTTGGGATCACGTATCATCTTTGCCAGATTTGCTCGTGTAAAGGAGTGCAGCAGCAGCAGACAACAGTTCGATCTATTAGATCCATCAGATACGCAGTAGCAATCTGTTCCGTCGCTCAAAGCTATCTCATCCACCATTTAGATCTCTTAGATCCTCCTGATCTGAGTAGTTGTGTGGCATTCCTATACCAGAGCATGATTTTCACAGGAATTTTGACAGCATTGACATTTTGAGGATTTAGCGAATGCAGTATTGCTAAGGAAGGAGTAAAACTCCATTAGGAGTTTATCTCCCAGGGCGCTTATTGGTGATCTAGCCCATTACAATCAGGACAACGAGATGAGCATGTTGGTACCATTCAAGTCTTAGTGAAAAAAAATTTTGGCAGTCCCAAATTTCAAGAGAATCAGGTGGGTGCATGGTAGCAACTAGAGCTCAAGCTATGGCCAATGAGAGGATGGAAAAACTTGAACAAACCTTGCAATCCCTCCAAACTCAGCTTGACAATCTAACAATATTAATCTTGAGTGTAATCCCGAAGGGCAAGGAGGAAGCCCATGAGGATGTGTATATTGGCAATGGACACAGTGAGGGTGAGTCTAGCCATTCTCCTCACCTCTGGGGCCCCCAAAAACAACAATCTTGTCTGAGACATCCCAAGTTGGATATGCATGAATTTGATGGTTCTCACCCAACGACATGGATAGCACAAATGGAGCAGTATTTCAATCTAAATAACATCCTAGATAATGAGACTCAACTTATGGTGGGGAGTATATACTTGGACAATGAAAGGTGGCAATGGTGGGAATGGCATCAACATTGCAATGCACCTTTTTTGACTTGGGACAAATTCAAAAAAGCTCTTACAGACCGCTTTGACAACGAATCTTCTTTTTTGGGTCATCTTACTAAGCTCCAACAAACTTGCACAGTGGATGAATATATTACAGCCTTTGAAGCCTTAGCCTTCTGCACTAGGGGTCTCTCAGATGTGTTCTACACAAAATGTTTTATCAGTGGTCTTAAAGAGGCCATAAAAGCCCACGTCCAACTGCACCATCCTCCCACATGGATTGAGGCTTGCAAGCTAGCTCATAACATGGAACGTGCGTTAGCAGCCCTGTCCACTTGCCCAAATTTCATCGCCAAGGATCGCCCCCCACAGGCTCACAGCATGACTCAAACACTTAACATTCAAAAGGTGTCACTTGTAGAAATGGCTGAAAGAAGAAAGCAGGGATTATGTTACTATTGTTATGAAAAATACTCGCCAGGTCACAAATGCAAGGAGCCAAAATGTTTTCAAATTGATGCCACTCATTACAACTCATCAGAGGAAGATCAGCGTGAGGGGGTAGAAGAGGACAACCAAGAGGACAATGTCCCTCATGAACTAGTTATTTCACTACATGCTCTGGTAGGGATTTCTTCTGCTCAAACTCTCAAAATCAGAGGTTTTATTAAACATCACCCAGTAGTAGTCCTAATTGATAGTGGAAGTGCACATAATTTCATCCATCAAAAAGTCACGGAAGCAGTGCATTGTTTTATATGAGCAGATTCTAACTTCCAAGTCCAAATTGCGGATGGGGACACAATGAAATGTGAAGGCCGCTGTGAAAATGTCAAACTTCAAATGGGGGATTATCAATTGAAGACCCACATGTTTGCAATACACATGGGTGGGTGCGACATTGTCCTCGGGGCTAAATGGCTTCACACTCTTGGGCCAATCACAATGGATTTCCAAGAGTTATATATGAGTTTTAAGTAGAACATCTCCACACATACCCTCTGTGGACTCCAGGCGGGAGCCCCCTCTATCATCAGCTCACATAAGATGGAAAAATTTCTAAAAAAGGGCCATCATGGAGTTATATCTCAATTTAATGCCATCCAGGCAGTCGAAACCAAGTCTCTACCGATTCATCCTGAGATGCAACAAATTTTAAATAACCATCTGCCAGTCTTTGACAAGCCTCATGAGCTTCCACCGTTGAGAGGAGAACATGATCATAGCATCACCTTAGTTCCTGGGGCCCAACCCCCAAATGTGCGCCCATACAGATATCCGTTCACCAAAAATAATGAAATAGAAAAAATAATCAAGGAACTTTTGGAAGTAGGTGTCATAGTCCCAGCATTAGTCCTTAGTCATCACCAGTGGTCATGGTACTCAAGAAAGATGGGAAATGGCGGATGTGTCCAAACATCAGGGCCGTCAATAAGTTGACAGTCAAAGATAAATTTCCCATCCCAGTGGTTGATGATTTGCTGGATGAAATCAATGGGGCTCAATTCTTCACTAAGCTCGATCTTTGCTCAGGCTACGACCAAATTCGCATGAAGGAAGTCGACATTCTAAAGACTTCTTTCCGAACTCATGAAGGCCATTATGAGTTCTTGGTCATGCCATTCAGTCTTTGTAATGCCCCATCTACTTTTCAAAGCCTTATGAACCATCTTCTCAAACCATATCTCAGGAAATTCGTTCTTGTCTTCTTCGATGACATCCTCATCTATAGTTGCACTTGGGCCGCACATCTTCAGCATGTAGATCTACTCTTGCAACTACACTGCAAGCATCAATTATTTGTTAAGATGTCCAAATTTTCTTTTGGTATGGAAGAAGTTGAGTATTTGGGCCACATTGTGGGGCATGTAGGTTTCAAGGTGGACTCCAAAAAGATCCAGGCAATGCAGGATTGGCCTTAACCTAAGACCTTGAAGAACCTGAGAGGATTTTTGGGTCTCACAGTTTATTATCGCAAAATTCGTCCGCAATTATGGGCGCATAGCAAAGCCCCTCACACAACTCTTGAAAAAAATTCATTCTTCTAGAATGAGGATGCACAACAGGCATTTACAGCTCTCAAAAAGGCCATGTGTTCCACTCCAGTCTTAGCACTACCGGATTTCACCAAATATTTTGTCATTGAATGTGATGCTTCAGGTACAGGTATTGGGGCAGTTTTAATGCAGGAAGGTCGACCTTTGGCCTTCACAAGCCAACAACTAAGTGGGAAGAATCTGCGTCAATCTACCTATGAGAAGGAAATGGTGGCCATCTTACATACAGTAGAGACCTGGCAAACTTACTTACTGGGGCGACGTTTCCAAATCCGCACAGACCATCACAGTCTTAAATATTTTTTGGAGCAACGCCTATCCTCCCCAAAACAAAATAAATGGCTTACCAAAATGCTGGGATATGATTATGAGATCATTTACAAAAAAGGGCAAGAAAATAGTGTAGGAGATGCATTATCTCGCTGATTTGCGGAAGAAAGTACCCTACTAGCAATTTCCCTTCCCATTCTAGAATGGATTGAAGAGGCTCGCAGGGAATGGTTTTCACATCTCGGGCTCTCTCAACTCATTTCTCAATTGTAGGCGGATCCAAATCCCACCAAGGGCTACTCGTGGCAGAATGAGATTCTTCGCTACAGGGACAGAGTCGTAATATCACCAACATCTAGCCTTAAAAGTCGCATTTTGGCAGAATTGCAGTCATCCCCCCTTGCAAGACATTTAGGCTTTCAGAAGACGTATGCTCGCACCAGAAGATCATTTTTTTTGGATAGGCATGAAAAAGGACATCCTTACTTTTGTAGCAGAATGCGATGTCTCTCAATGCCA
Organism: Pinus taeda; assembly: GCA_000404065.3. NCBI lineage: Eukaryota > Viridiplantae > Streptophyta > Pinopsida > Pinales > Pinaceae > Pinus > Pinus taeda. Next base: position 11,532 of record APFE030066189.1, read on the forward strand.
CAAAGGGGAGACCGTCAAAGCACCAGGCACATTACAACCATTGCCCATCCTGGCATCAATATGGACGAAGGTTTCTATGGATTTCATTACAGGTCTTCCAAAGTCCAGAAACAAATCAGTCATCATGGTGGTTGTGGACAAACTTTCGAAGTATGCTCATTTCTACGCCCTACCCCATCCATTTACACTAACTTTGGTCGCTCAATCTTTCATGGATCAGATCTTCAAATTGCATGGCATGCCCACTTCTATTGTGTCTGATCATGATCCGATCTTCACCAGTAATTTTTGGCAGGAACTCTTTAGGCTACAAGGCACCCAACTAAAACGCAGCACTTCCTATCATCCACAAACAGATGGTCAAACTAAAGTTGTCAACAAATGTCAGGAAACCTACCTTAGGTGTTTCGCTTCATAAAAGCAACATCTTCGGGTACAGTGGTTACCTCTGGGTGAATGGTGGTATAACACCAACTATCATGCCACCACCAAAATGAGTCCCTATGAAGTAGTATATGGCCAACTCCCTCCTTCCCCTACTTCTTATATCAAGGGACGCTCAAAGGTACAAGTAGTGGATCAACTCCTACAATACCGTTCAACCATGGTTCCCCATCTTAGAGAGAATCTTCATCAAGCTCAAAACCGCATGAAGCAATAGGTAGACCAGCATCGCTCAGAGAGCCAATTTCAACAAGGGGATTAGGTATTTTTGAGGCTGAAACCATATAAGAAAACATCACTCAAAGGCAAGGGTTGTCAGAAACTATCTCCAAAATTCTACATACCATGTCAAGTACTTCAGCGCATTGCAGAAGTAGCATACAAGCTGCCATTGCCGCCTACTGCAAAAATCCTTCTAGTTTTCCATGTCTCATGCCTCAAGAAAGTGATTGGGAACAATTGCAGAATTCCAACCAGTCTACCTGAATTGGACGAGGAAGGGTCAATCTAGCTCCAACATGAACAGGTCCTCGACACATGAGAACAACCCCTGACGTGACCGAGTGATTAGGGAAGTCCTCGTCAAGTGGAAAGACACCTCTCCGGAAGATGCAACTTGGGAACCAACCACTATTCTTCAGTAGTTTCCGTAGCTTCAACCTTGAGGGCAAGGCTATTCTTAAGGGGGAGGGCATGTTAGGGTCCCAACATAACCCCCTTATTTATGTAGTGGGAACACGTCATAGTAAAGAGTCAATAAAGCCCATATTAACAATTGTAAGTGGTTAACCCACTATTAATGAGGGGATTACAGTTAGCTGCAAATGGGCCTAGTATTAGATAGATGGTATTAATAAAACCAATGGTATTGATCCATGGTATTGCATGTATGAGTCACATATAAAGGATAGAGACTCCCTCCGAGGAGCATCATTCTTATTTCTGAATCGAGCTCTGCTCTATTGGAGGTTTCCCCCTCGAAGAGGCCAGTGAACTTTGCTTTCTAAATAATAAAATATTTTCTGTTGACTCTCACTGTTCTATGTTCTAGGTATTTTTCTTCGCATACTCTATATTTGGGTATCTTTTGCAGGTTAAGAGCATAACGAATATGTGTAGAAAAGAAGACTAAAGTTGCAAAAAGGAAGATGCAGTAATGAAAACACATGATCAGGAAATCATGAATATTTCTAAGCAAGGGAATTTGATGTAGGAGCATTGACTTAAGCCCAAACAGAATTTTATTCTCAAAACCTTCGAGAAGGAGAAACATTGTAGCCTAAGAAAAGGAGCATGATTTTCTAGTTTTTCTATAGAATTTAATTAAATTGTAAACATCTAGAATGCCCAACGTGGCAAGAGGATGAGATTCCTCATCTGTCTTTCGGTTTATATTATTTATCTTTTTATGATTTGATTGTAATGTGTTAGCATGCCACTGAGTCAATGAAATGTTAGGCTAAGATAAAGGCCCAATATGATGTCAGTCACCCTCTCATAGGTGACGACATGTAATTTCATTTTGATTCAAATATAAAATTCGTGTGTCATTTATTTGTAATTATATTATTCTTCTTTTTGTACTTCTATAATTTTGTCTTTTCCACTATATTTTTACGCGATGAGGATAGTCTTGTTTGAAGAGCGAAGTCAACAACCATGTGTTCAACTGATGAATTAATTTTATTTGCAAAGGTAATATGGGACCACCAATGAAAGAATGATTGGGTCTTCTCATGAGAGCCATTCTCCAATGACATAGGTTTGTTAGAGGCATTCTGGATAAGGGTGGAGTTAGGGCATACATAGTCGGTTGTATTTGAAATTAGAGGTGAGAAATGAGTCGACCAGCCTGAACCTTGACTAGGGTGGGGCGTAGTCGGATCGTTGGCCATGGACTAATTGGATATCTATAGGGAAATGGAAAAGGTTGTCCCACGACCAATGCCAAGACTTCTGAAGTAATGTCACATAATTGAGTCAATTATTGGCAAAGAAAGTTTTTGGTGTTTATGAGCTGATAGTTCATTGTTGTAGAGGGTTTGAAGGTCAAAATTGATAAAACCAAATTCGAACTCTCATAAAAAATTCGAGTGGACTAGGGATTAGGAGGGGATTGATGTCTATTTTTGGTTAGTTCCCTACAAAGAAACAAATAGTATTGACTTCTCCCGTAGGTTGTTTCCTAAAAATTTGTTAAATTTAGGGGTTTCATGTTTCCTATAAGTCATTGCACAGAAGTTATTGTAATAATAGGTTGTTTCCTACAAACAACCATTATTTAAATAAGTTTTGTGGTTTTTCTGGAAATTCTTTCCATGATATATTGTCATCCATGTTCTCATTATGAGATTGATATACCATGGAATATGTGTTTGATGTTTATCGTAGATTGATGTCTAGGTGTCTATGAACTTCTTTCAATTTTTAGGGTTGCACTAGTTTGAAAAAAAAATTACAAAAACTAATAAGCATGAAGATGATTTGGAAATAAAAAAATAAAAATAAAGAGTATATATATATATATATATATATATAAAGTAATGAAAAACAAAAATGTTAATATTTTTTAATACTTTAATTACAAACATAAAAAAACCTAAATATATCTTAATTATAAACCTAAAGCATGCAATTTAATAAAAAACACTGACATAATGTCCTATATATATAATGATTAAAATATTTAAAAATAAATTCTTGAGAGGTATTGAAACAATAAAACAAAACTAATCCATAAAAAAAAATGAAAATATACTATCATGATTTCCATGTTCATAGAATTATGATTACATTTATGATTACATTTGATGAATCACAACTCGTAAGTTGTTCATATTTGTTTTAGCTTGTTGCCTCATAATTCCGAACATGGTAATAATCGTGGACAATATTGTAGAAAAAGGGTTGAAATTCTGAAACAGGAAAACCTGGTGTGAAGCCTTCCTAACACCGAACTATGGGCCTTTACACGACATCTAGTAGGCATGGAGAGAGACATTCCAAATTGATTTTGTCCCACCTCCATATTTAAGCACTCAAAAAGCATATGAAGCATATTTAAATGGAGGCCCAATATTTTTTTTATAATCCTATGGATGGAGACAATAATAATCTTATTAAATTTTCATTTAATATTAATTTATCCAAATTTTAGAAAAATATAAACATATTTATTTATATATATAAATTACAATAAAATATTTCAACTCCCACGCTAATTAAATTATTACAATGTCAACAATTTACATATTTTATATCATTTGAAATAATAATAATAAGAAGTCTATGTATTATATAAAGTAATTAAAAACTCAAATTTATATTCAAATCCATATTGTTGTAGCACTTCAAGTATCTTTGGGTAAGATGGATATATAATGTTTCTTAAAAAACCAAAGTTTCAAGAGAAAATTATTCATATATGCATCTATAATACTTGTTAAAGTACCCAAAGTTTAAAGAGAAAGTTATTTAGATATTCTACTTCATCATAGGTTTCAACACGAAATAGGGAGATTTTTTTTTTTGTTCTATCCAACCTTAAATAGATTATGTTATTTATGAATATTGAAAATGATTTGAACAAGGAGGTAGCACTTGGGAGAAAGAAAACATAAAATTGTAATACCCCTTAGTACTTTAATGATTGTTGTTATTTTAAAATTACTTTCTATTGTGAAGTAAATTGAGATTTTATGTAAATATATAAATTTATCAATTTAAATAACATTATTGGAAATACTTGGGAATGGGACATTCAAAATTGACATCCTTGCGTGAAATAATTCTTCTATGAGAAAGATTCTAGATAAATTTCTAGATAAGATTTAATGAATAGGAGGAAAATCCATTAAATTGCTTAGTTCGGGAAAGACTCAAAGCTTGGACAAGAATAAAGCACCATGGGATATAGAATTGGGGTTTTAAGTAATATCCTTGCAAGTAGTTGTGGAAGACCATAAAATCAGGATGCCGCTAATGGAAAAATCTAACATGGAAGAAAGGTATGAAATACCTAGCAGAGAAATCAACAAAATTTTTTTATCTTCTTGACAATTTCTCTCATCTCGAGGGGAATTGGAAGTGTAGTTCATGGTTGGGTGGCGAATGTGCTCACCAAGTATGATTTACTACAATGATTCTCATTAGAAAATATGTGCATAATTATTTGTTAGAATAGTTATAAAATTAGTATGGTAAATAGGAATTTTGCTTTTAGTTTCAATATCTTTTAATGTTGAAGTTAGTGTTATGTATATGAGTTTTGTACATAATTCTCATGCTTAATAATTTTACACTAAACAATAATATCTAAGAATATATGCATATAGTGATTGAAAAATTACTGATAACATATCGTATTCTAAAGAAAATTCTATAGGAAATGAAAAGAGGATTTATTCCAACGTTTTGTAGGGTTGTATGTATAGTAAGGTTATTGAGGTTACTTGTAGAACATTCCATTTTAGATAGCTATTATTATAATAATTTGTCAACAACAATTCGCGGGAAAAACTCAAGAAGTTATAAGGGATAGATTTGGTACAATAATTATGGGAAAATCGAAGTGGAATTACTTGGTATAACATTCAAGATTTGCATCTACACAAACTAACTCTTTCCTTTGGTCTAATATATATTTCATAAAAAAATAATTTACTACATGCACGAGTCAACATAGATCAAATAATAAGTAATTACTTAAACTAGTGCCATCGTGTACAGTGTTACTTATCATTTGGAAATTTTCAATAATAAACATATTTGATTGTAAATCAAATATTCTTCAATTGAAGACATGAAAATAAATTACAACAAAAAACAATGGACATTATTGATATCTAGTGAAATTGGGATTTTCTATTTATGAGTTTTTTGTTGTAAAATTTTAATACTACCCTCGTAGATATGCTCATGAAAGTGAAAATTGTATATGCATTGACTACCACATGAAATTAGTAAATTGTTAAGCTAAACCTATAGAAATAGAACAGCGATAGATACTTGTGTTGACATGCATAGAAATGGCTTTTTATCTAAACCTATACGGGTTGAAAATAGTTAAGGAAGTAATTCCTTTGGTTTTCTTATCAATTGAGGCATATATTGCAAACTCAAATCATAGAAATGAACATGCAATGAAAAGAGTAGTGAAACAATACCCATTGAATCATATTGAATTAAATTAAGAGGTAACAACACTATTTAATTAAATGAGAGAACAATATTCAAAATATGGAAAAAATACAAATGTTCATACAACGTTGGAGCAAGTATGCTTCTATCCCTATGACATTGCAGAGATTAATTAAAAGGGTTGCCTATAGTGACTCATAGTTTGAGATTTGTAAATACAACATGAATATTATAATTATTTAAAAAGAAAAAAAATGCACATATTAAATAGGGACTCTATGACTGATTGATATATCAAAAACTAAGTTGGAGAGTACAATGTATAAGGTTTTCCTCCATAACTATGAAGCAAGCCTTCAATAAACCTAGAATGAAAAACATAGGGACATGGGACAAATTTATATTGATAAAGGAGTCACAAGCTAAGAATGTGTAATAACCTTATCTCTCTAGCTCACTTTTAATGAATAGGCACATTACAAGTAATAACAATAACCCATATCAATCACGAGCTAGAAACAAAAACCATTGTAAGGGCTTGAGTTCAGAGAGAATTGTAAGTAACCTCGAGCCATGATGAGACAAATTTAGCTGGACTGTGGTAGGATGGAAGGATGCACCTGGAAAATTAATATGGATGGCATCATCTTTCAGGAGCATTTTTACACCATGCAGAATAGGAAATCAAAACAAAAAAGGAATAAGAGCTTAAGGACAATAATTATCTGTACTTATATATGATTCCATTCCTTTGGATCAAGAGGAAAAAATCCTATATACGCCTTCTCACCATGATGTCCTTGTAAATTCACAAATAAATATTGTGGGTTAACATCAGTTGGAAATGCGAAAAATGAGAACAAAAACCAAGGAATGAAAAAAAGCCACCAACAAGAAAAACCTAAAATTGTAAACTCTTTACCACAGTGATCCACTAGAACAACAAATCAAAAATCTTAACACTAGGTATTTACCTAAGCAAGGACTCAAATTTCCCTTTAGTGTTTTAGGATCTTCTTTCGAATGCTTTATCCACCAAGTACTTTTGTAGAGGCCAGATTTCTGCAAAAGGAAGTATTTCCCAAAGGGAATAAAAGCTCTGTTTCTAGTGAAATAATGAGAAAAGAGAAAAATAGATGCATAAAGTCAACCATAACTTAATTCAAAATTTTAGAAGGAAAATGTAATTCGAAATACCAACATTTTAAGCAAGAGGTACATAGAATCGAGAGGAAATTACTTGAGAACATATAATTTGTGTGTGAAATGAGTCGGTGGACCCTCTGCAGAGTGGTACTTCGAAAGGAAGCCAAAGGATGCCTGCCTACAAACTTCTGCTCTGGAAAAATACATAACAATGGTAAACTCTTCAAGGGATTTGTGCACCAACGTAACCAGACAAAATGAGAAGGGAGAAAAAACACCATTCCAACACCATTTAGAGATCCATCCACTCGTAGTTCCCAATGAAGGAACCATGCATACCAGTAAGTCATATGATGAGCATGGGACATGACTTGAACTCTACCCACCTCTCAATGTAACATAAATAGAGGTCATCACCACATGCGTGATACTAAAACAAAAAATTCTCAAACATCAGGTACAAGCATAACCGAAAGCCATGAATGATAAAAAATATGAATGAATGCAAATAGGGATGAAAGGACTGAATTAGTGTTAGGAGGGGAAATTAGGATTGAAAAGCACTATATTAGGTCATATGTGTCATAATGGGGGTCATCTGTATTAGTTTTCAAAGGGAAGGATGGCACATTTAGAATATGCATTGGTTATCGACAACTAAACAAGCTGACCATTAAACAAAATACCCATTTCCCCATATTGATGACATATTAGATCAGGGAAGGGTCGCACCTATTTTTTCCAAAATTGACTTAAGAACTCAATGTCATTAACTAAGAATGAGAAGTGAATATATTCATCAGACAATGTTTAGGACTAGATATGGACACTATGAATTTGTAGTGTTACCATTTGGTCTTAATAATGCCCCAACAATGTTTATGTGCTAGATGAATCTTATATTCAACAAATACTTGGATAAATTTGTGTCGGTATTTATCGATGATCTCTTGGTATATTCCAAAACTGAAGAAGAACATAAGGAACACTTAAAATTGGTACTGCAAACTTTAAGGGAACATGAGTTATATGGCAAATTTAGAAAATGTGAGTTCTACAAAACCAAAATAAAATACCTGGGCCACATAATTTCAAGGGAAGGACTAATAATTGATTGTGCAAAGGTTAACTCCATGGTTAACTAGCTCATGCAAAAGGATGTGTCTGTAATTCGATCATTTATAGGAGTCATGGGATATTACTGTAGCTTTATAGAGGGAATTTTCAGAATAACATATCATATCACATCATTTCAAAAAAAGGAATAAAATTTGAATGGCCTAAAAAATGTGAGAATAATTTTGGCGAGTTGAAACATTTACTTACAATCGCTTGTATCTAAAAACTTGTAGATCCAAATAAATAATTTAAAGTTTTCATTGATGCTTTAATTGAAGGATGGGGGGGAGTTTTACTATAGGACAATTGTGTTATAGGTTATGAGTATAGGAAGTTGAAAATACATAAAATAAACTATGTTGTGTATTATTTAGAGTTAGTTGTTTTCATACATTCCTAAAAGATGTGTAGGAATTATTTCCTAGGGAAGGAATTCATTTAGTTAGCTAATTATATAAGACTAAAACATATCTTTAGCCAACCAAATATCATTGCTAAACAATCTAGTTGGATGGCATTCCTTAATGAACCTGATTTCGACATAAAACACATAAAAGGGAAAGAAAACAAGATAGGACACACTTTGAGAAGACATGCTCATAATCTAATGGAAGTGGTTGTTAGTAATACTAATAAATATTTGTCAGAGAACATTAGGAATTTCGTAAACAATGACCAAAAATACCTCGAAATTTAGCAAAATTATCACAGATTAATAGTCATGGTTATGCAGAGAATTCTACAAGATTGTTGATTTAGAGAATACGATTGTATGTTCCCAATGTACATACTTTGAAACAACCAATACTTGCTGAATTTAATAAGAAAACTTATTGAGGACTCCGAGGATACTAAAAGAGGGTCACAACATTAAGGAAAAAATTATTTTGTTCTGGAATGAAGAAATAGGTGGTCGAATATTTCTCAAGATGTTTAGAGTGAGCATGTAAAGATTGTGAATCAACACCCTATTGGGCTGATGAATCCACTACATATCCCTAAATGGAATTTGGAAATAATTTATCTAGATATTATCCTAGGGATACGAAGGAAAAAGAGACAGCATGACTTAATCATGGTGGTGGTGGATACCTTAAGTAAGGCATCCCACTTTTGGCATGGCACAAATTGCTCATATATTCTTGACAGGAAAAACACGTCCTTCCACACATGCCATTAATAAATATGATATTTACCCATCACCGTTTCTCCATTCTAGCTTCGTTATTCATGTGGGTCGCTAAGTCCCTGCTCTTTGAATTCCCTAGTTCTCAACTATGTGAATCCAATAATAGTAGGAGCATAAATAGTTGGAAGATATTTTTTAGTTACATGGAGTACCCAAGATGATAGTATGAGACAAGGATGCCAAATTCACCTCAAATTATTGGAAGCCATTATTTGGGGTCATGGGGACTAAATTAAATTTTGGCACTACATACCATCCTCGGAAGGATTGATAAAGTGAGAGAACCAACCAGATTTTGGAAGACATGGTCACAATCTATCTCATGGATAAACCTACAAAATAAGAGGATTTTATTAATTTAGTTGATTATTCCTACAACAAAAGCGATAAAAAATCTATATAAATGATCTCTTTTGAAGCATTATATGGCATACAGTTCCATGCACCACCTAGTTCGAGTCAACCAGATGATAAATTCATTCTCAGGTTAGATTCCTTGCACAAAATGGGGCAAACAATATGAATAATTGAAGAGAATATTAAAACATGTTAGGACCTACCAGGAAGTTATGCAGAAAAAATGAGAACACACGAAGAGTTCAAAATCAGAGATAATGTATATTTGAGAGTGAACCCCAGGAAAATTACATTAAGAATGGGAACTTGTCGATAATTGCCACCAAGGTTTTCTGGGTCATTTGAGATTTTTGGAAGCAATAGGACATGCAACTTATCAATTAACACTACCTAGTCACATTAAAGTTGATAATTTTTTCATGTGTCGTTACTTAAGAAATATGTACATGATGGTTCTCACATTATTGACTAGAAATTGCTACAAGTGGAACCCATAGAAGACTTTCTAGAGGAACCTCTCAGGATCCTTGACAAGTAAGAGATTTGGCTCTAAAATCGAGTCGTCATTCGAGATAAACATTAATGGAAGAAATTTACTCCCAAACAGTCCACATGGGAGTCAGTAGAAGAAATTCTAAAAAATTATCCAACTTTGTTCTAGAGGGATGTAGCTGGTACAATAAATGCGAGGGAAAGTGTAGAATAAAAGGGCCGAAGAATGTAATACCCCTCCGTACTTTCAGGTTGATTGTTGTTATTTTAAACTGAGTATATAATGTGAATGGTGGAAAATCCATAGATTACATTGAGATATCAGGTAAACAGATAAATTTTATTGATTAATAAATAATAGGATTGGAAATACTTGGGAATGAGACACTTTGAATTAACATCCTTGCATGAAATAATTTTTCCATGAGAAATATTCTATATAAAGTTCTAGATGATATTTGATGGATATGAGAGAAAATAAGTTAAATCTCTTATATAGTGATTATCTAAGGAAGGATGCTAAGCCTGAAAAAGCATAAAGCATCACAGGAGATAAAAGGAGGATTTAAAACGAAAGCCTATGAAAGTGATTGGGGAGGACCACAAATGCGGGACATTGCTAATGTAAACATGTAACATGGAAGAAAGGTATGAAATACCTAATAAAGAAATAAACATAGGTTTTTCATCTCTTTGGAAAGTTCTCTAAGCTTGAGGGGAGCTGGAGGTATAGTTCATGGTTGGGCAGTGAATGTGCTCACCAGGTACGATTTGCTACAATGATTTTTGTTATAAAAATTGTGTATAATTACTTCCGAGAATAGTTCTAAAATTAGTTTGGTAAATGGGAATTATTGTTTGGTTTTGATATCTTTGAGTGCTGAAATTAGTGTGATGTATATGAATACTGCACATAATTTTGATGCTTAATAATTTTGCATTAAACAATAATATTTAAGAATAGATGCATATAGATATTGGAAAATTAGTGAGAATATATTGTATTTTAAAGAAACACGTACAGGAGATGAAAAGCGGATATATTCCATGGTTTCATAGGGTCATATATATGGTAATGTTCCAAAGTTTATTCATAGAACTTTACATTCCCGTGTAGATAGCTATTATTAAACTTTGTCAAAAACAATTTTCTAGAAAAACGAAAGAAGTTATAAGGGATAGATTTGGTACAATAATTTTGGGAAAATCGAAGTGAAATTATTGAGTATAACATTCGAGATCTACATATGCAGGAGCTAACTCTCTTCTTTGATATAATATATATTTCGCAAGAAAATGGTTGCACGAGTCAAGATAGGAAAAAAATGAGTATGATAGGTATTAGTTAACGAATATGGAAAGATTAAATGTGAAGTAAACACTTAAACTAATGCCACCAAATTCTGAGAAAGAATGGTGTTACTAGTCATTTGGAAATTTTCAATAACAAAGATATCTAAGTGTAAATCGAAGAGGAGTAGAATACATGAAAAGTAATTACAGTGAAAAACATTGGACAGTATTGACAACTAGTCAACTAAGGATTTGTTATTTATCACTTATTTGATTGAGTATATTTGTAGTAAAACTTTAATACTATCATGGTATAGTGGCTCCTTACAATGAAAATCATATATGCATTGACTACCAATGGAAACTAGTAAACTATTAAACTAAACATAGACATATAGAAAACAAATAGCATCTTGTGCTCACATGCATAGAAAGGGATTTTTATCTAAACTTATATGAGTTGAAAAAATTTAAGGAATTTATTCCTCTAGTTTTCTTATCAATTGAGGCAAATGTCATAAAGTCAAATCATAGAAAAAAAATATGAAATGAAAATACTAATGAATAGTTACCCATAAACCCACATTGCATTAAATTAAGAGATAGCAATACTATTTAAATAAACTGGAGAATAAAATTAAAAATTTGGAATAAATACAAAGGTTCATACAAGACTATAGTGAGTATGCTTCTATCCCTATGACACTGTAGATATTAATTAAAAGGAACGTTTCTATCGATTCATAGTCAAAGTATTTTTAAATACAACATGCATATTATTACTATTCAAAAAAATATATATAACTGATATTACACATGGACTCTACGAGAAATTAATATATTGAAAAAATGGAGACTAGAACACACAACATATTCCTCCATAATTATGAAAGATTCCCTGAACAAACCTCTAAACAAAAATACAGGCGCATAGGATAAATTTATGATGATGAAGGATTCACAAGCTAAGAATGTGTCATAACCATATCTTGATAACTCACTTTCAATCAATAGGTACATTACATGGAAGAATAGTAACCCATATCAATCACAGGAAAGAAACGAAAACCAATGTAAAGGCTTGAGTTCAAAGAGAATTTTAATTAACTAGGACCACTGAGGCAAAATGTTTAGTTGGTAGAGGCACCATAGAAATAACATATATTGGACTATGGTAAGACGGAAGGATCAAGATGTAAATTAAATATGGATGGCATCAACTTTTAGAGATATTTTTACACCACACAGAATAGGAAATCATAATAATAATAATAAGAAAAAAAAACTTAAGGAAACGATTTTCCTTTACCTATGTATGACTACATTGCAGTGGACAGAAAGGGAAATACCCTATATACACCCTCTCACCATAATTTCTTTGTAAATTCACATATATATCCTATGCATTCGCATCATTTCGCAACGTCAGAAATGTGAATAAAAGCCAAGCAATACAAATATAAGAAAAACATAGAATTGTAAGTTCTTTACCACGACGATGCACGAGAACCACAAATCCAAAATCTTTGTAACCGTGGGTATTACCTGAGCGAGGAGTAAAAAATTCCCTCAGGTATTTGAGGATCATGTTCTGAACCTTTCTCATGCCAATTACTTTTGCAGAGGTGAGGGTTCCCGAGAAGACAATATTTCCCAAAGGGAATACAAGCTCTATGGCTAGTGAAATAATCTTAAAAGAAAACAATGGATGCATAGTATGAACCATAACTTAATTTTTAAAATAATTGAAATTTTTTGCAGAGTGGTACTTCTAGACGCACCCAAAGGACACACGTCTATGAGCTTATGATCCACTAAATTCCATAATAGTGGTAAACTCTTCAAGGTATTTTTGCATGAGGGAAACAAGATGAAATTGGAAGGGGGAAGAAACACCATTGCAACACCATTTAGAGATCCACCCACTCTCAATTCTCACTGAAGTAGCCATGAAGAAACTTACCAATGACTCATATGACGAGGATGGGACACAACTCAAACTATACCCAATTGTTAAAGTGACAGAACTAAAGGCCATTGCCACTTTCCTCATAAAAAAAATATCTCACACATTAGTTATAGGAAGAATTAAAAGTTGTGAACGAAACAAAATTTGAATGGATGCAAATCACAGGGAAATTACCATAGTTGATGTGTGAGAATTGTCTTCCACCATCTTATGAGGTGAGTATAATAGTTCATGTGCAGTTCACATGGAGGGGATTTGAGCACAATGTTTTTAGCAAATAAGTTCCATGTGTTGAAGGACACACTCATTTCATGGTAACAAAGTAACCCCAATCCATATCTAACCTATTTCAGTCCCAAGTTACATAGCTAGCGTAAATTCGACGTTAAAAAAAGGGCAGGGTGCATATAACAAGGGAACATAATGGTATAGGCATTATTTAATATAATGAAATATGAATCAAGTCTTCCTTATTCTCACATAACTTAATAAGACAACTATGTGACAATGTAAAACAATGTAAATAGGTTCATAGTAAACATGTATGTATAACGCTACCATGCAAATGAATATGTATAAGATAGAGTTAACAAGCCTTTGCTGTCATGCAATTAAATATCTATAAGGTAGAGTTAACAATACTTTGAATTATTATTGATAAGCCACTACATTTTAACAAATTCTATTTTAAGAGACACTATAGATCAAGTTGTGAAGATATGCTAAAAAATATGGAAAAGGATTTGAAGAAAGAGAAGTTAACACCTAGGGAAAAAGAAAGTTAAAAGAAAATTAAAGCTTATTATTATAGAAGCAACTCAATAAGGACTTTCAAATTAAACATACAAGGAGAATGTACAAAGTCTTGGAAAATAAAAATAAAAATAAAAACAAAAAATAGAAGATGGTACTTTTATCTAATTCTTCAAAAGGAGGTCACAATCATATTAAGTCAACTTGGAAGGTAGACACAAAGACTATCAAATTCCATAAAGATAATTAAGGCTTCAAATCTTTTAATATAATTATCAATAATTACTAGCACATCCATATTAATTAAATTTTTATTAAATGCTAATAATAATCAATACATGATAAGCATAAAAAAAATTAGTGCATCTTACCTGTAATGTTGCGTGGATTTAAAAAAAAACATTAAAATTAACTAATCGTTAAAATATATAAATTATTAAAAAAACATATACATATTTTTAACCATGCAC
>APFE030066191.1:0-10009 GCA_000404065.3 Pinus taeda
TCTGAGATCGCACTACAATAGCGAGTTTAGAGATTGTGGGTGACGAAGTGGTGAGATCGAAGATCGTCATAATGAAGTGAAGGCTTCTTAGGTAGCCAGTGAGATCTGCAGTAGTGGCAAATAGAGGCCACTAATGGTGGTTGGTGAGATCTGCAGCAGTGGTGGTCGTTGAGGTTGCAGAAGTAACGTGGTCGAGCGGTGTGGAGGCTACGCGAAGGGCATTGTTTGTGCCTTGTTTGCTCGGAGGACATTACTGGTGCCTTATTTGGTATCTGTTTTCGATGGATGGCGAGTGATAATGGTTGTCGATTTTAGAGCCTGTGGCTGCTGAGTAGTTAAGCCAATAGTGCAGCATGGTCGAGCCGGTGGCGTTGGTAAGTGTTCAGGCGGGTTTGTGTGCTGGTGGATCTGCTGGTGTGTGGATTCTGCATATAGATGGATCTTGTAGGGATGTGTTTTGTTTGTCCATGTGAGATTCAGCTATGGGTTAAGCCTACGACGCGTCGCCCTGCAGAGCGGGAATAGCAAATGACGCATGTTGCAGAGCGATCACGTAGAGCGTAGAAAGCAGATCTGAAGTCGTTTTGGGGTGGTGTTCTGGCTTCTAGTGAGCGGCTTGCTAATAGTACCAGCTAATAGATCTGTGGTGCCATGGATCTATGTGTTTTTTTGGATCTGTGTGTGGATCTAGTGGAAAGGGCGTTGTTAGTTGCGTCATGTGGGTCTACGTGGTTGTTTGTTTGGTTCACTATTTTATTCAATTTGATTCGTTGCAATTCCAATTCCAATCACGTGAACATGGACTGTAACGCTGCCTGCATCGGAGCTTGAAGCAGAATCAGCCCCGGTGGAATCCGAGGAAGTGGAAAAACCCAAGGAGGAATCTGCCCCGGCCGCTGAAGAAGCCAAGCCAGCTAAGGAAGAGACTGTCGCTCAGCCTCCCACCGAGGCTACGACTGTTGAAGAAAAGGTTGAAGAACCATCAGATAAGGAAGAAGCTCCTCCTGCCATTGAAATGCCAGCAGAAGAAAAGGCTGAGTTTGTCGCTACAATTATTGGGTGCATTAATAAAGTTGAAGTTGCAGATTGAAGGTTGAGGCAACCAGGGTGGATTGTTGCTGTTAATCACTGGGTCACTACTGCTGTGTGATCCGTGGATGTTGTTTGACGGATCAGGGCTAAGTCTACTGGGAGGTCGAGTAGAGGAGACTGTTAAGGTAGATCAGTGGAAGAAGTTAGATATGTTGTGGTTGGGAGCCGACGGTGATGCCGAGTAGTCAGCAGATCTGGTAACGGTGGGTCAAAAATTGCGATGGCGCTCCAGGTCGAACATCAAAGATCTAGTAATTAAGAGCTGGACGGTGTCAAAATCTGCATGCCTGGAAGGCCGTGAGCGGCCATGTTGGAGCTGCATCACATTGGCTGCCAGATTTGGTGAGGTTGTGTATTCTATCTGATGTGGTATGAAGTTGAAGATTCGAGTGATCTGCCTGGCACAGAGTCCTGATCAAGCCCTGAAATTCGCAATGGAGCACATGTCCTAACCTATTGATAATCTGAGAGACCATGCATCTGAGCTAGCAGGGTGTGTGCTTAGTGATGAGGCTTCTGTGACTACGAAGAATCGATGGAGTCTGCCTATGAAACCTGCCACGGTGTTAATGCTGATTAAAGACCCGTGGAAGCATCTTCTCTGCGTCCATTGACGCCATTGAGGATTTTTTATTTTTGGTTTAAGCTTTTCTTTTCGGAAAACTGTCGCACGCAAAGTATTCTCCGGAGGACAGTGTGTATATGGCCAAGATCATGAACAGGAAGAGCGTTATGAGGCCAATCTCTTTACCGAATTATGGGGGGAAGCTACCTGGGAGCTTCAAGCTGGAGGCCTGTGATGTTTGTACCTTAAAGGTCACCGATTCTTCACTTTCTGTAACCCCTGGGCTCTTATGTAGTTTAATAATGCCGAGGTAGTGACAGACCATGCAAAGAGTGTGTATTATTGACTTCATGTAGCGAGGTGCAATTTAACTAGTTCCGGATATAATTCGCGAGCCAAATGGTGTGATGGCTAGTGCGGGTGAATTCAACGTTTAGGAAAGGATCGATTTGTTCAAATTCCCATGGAGCTGATTCGAGAGGAATTGAGTTGAGCTGTGTGCAAGGTGTGTTTTTATTCGATCACATAATAGGGGTTGCCAGAGTCAGTGATAAGGTTTGAAGGAGTCGGTGTCTGGTCATCGTATCTGTAGGAGGTCAGCTAGTTCTTGTTTGTGAAGTAGCGTGGAGAGATATGTTGTCAGCAATCTGACAGGGATTGGATCAAAGACAACATGCAGTGTTTGATCTTGGATCTGCCCACAATAACAGTGTGGGCGGTGTTCTGGTGAGATAAAGTTTGGAGCGGCCTATTCGTTGGAAGCGATGGCAGTTACCTTGATGGCGATGGAAGCTAGGCACACATCTGGCATTTCGTAGAACGAGCAGTGTTCCAGACTCTAAATAGTTGCTGTTATGTTTGGAAAATAATCATCTATGGGCAGAGATAGAGAAATTAAACCTGAAGAATTTGTGTTTTATTTAGTTTCTTGGAATCATGTTTAAATATTATTGAGCCTTATTGAGCCTAGCTAACTCAATGTAGGTAAAGTTGTTTCGTTAGAATTCATGACTCTAACAAATGACAGGATAAGCATGGAGCTCCAAGAATTTATTTGACAAAGATGCCCAAGATGTGAACAATGAACATATGAGGTAAAAGAGCAGCGACAACGTTTATGGTGGACAACAAAGTAGATGTTTGTTTGAGTTAGTGTGGTTTGTGGAATAGACTCCCTAGCATGTTATAAGCAAGTCCAGTTGTTGTAATGGTCATTGTATGTACCCAGAAACTCCAACATGTGGAATGAAATGTAGGATTTTTAAAGGCATCTGAAAGTTCGTGGTGATCTTAAAACCACTTTGTAATGGTTTATGGTCAGCCTGGAACCATCTTTTGTCACTGTAAAGTGATGGTGAGCCAAAAATCACATATAGAGTCTTAGTGGCTACAGGATTTTCCTAGAGGTGGCACATTTAAGTTCTGGATTTTCCCGGTGGTGGCAGATCGGATTTTCCCGGAGTTGGCACATTTAAGTTCCGGATTTGCCCGGTGGTGGCAGATCGGACTTGCCCGGTGGTGGCATATTGCCTAAGTGGCTAACGTGTACACGGGAGCTTTGTGCTCGTAGGAGTAGGTGGACTGCAGTAACACCTGGCTCACGGTCTCAGATATTGGTGTGTCTGAGCACAAGAGGGTCAACGCACTTTTCTATTTGACAGTTGCGTCGAAAGGCGCAATCAGTGCAACTGTTTGCAATTGTTATTTGGACATGAATATTTGGCTTAGAAAGGCACTAATCTCTCTTTGTTTTTGGAAGTTCTGCACATGCAATTCACCCGATGGTGGTGGATTTGTAGGTACATATATGCAGTGATAACGGTCGACAGAATCATGTATGTGAATCACTATCATGACAAGTAGTCATTAAGGAGGGGAGTTAGAAATTTAATTCCTACTTGTCTATGGTTGTAATTCTCCATTTGAGGAGTTTGTTCCTACATAATAGGAATTAGCTAGAATATAGTTTCTCCTAGTTTAGTGTGTGGTTGAGAGAATCTCTCAACCACACTGCTGTACGTCTAAGATAGAATTCCTATCTTGAGACTTTTGCTTGTATAAATATGTGTGTAATTTCCTTGATGCATAATAATAGAATATATTTGAGTGTGTGCTATTTTATCTCATTGACTAATAGCTCTATATCTCCACGATATTTGAGCACAATGCTGGTGATACCAATGATGTATAGATACCCTCATTGTTGCCTCTCTCAGAATATACCCCACTCGGGTTCTTAGGGTGTGTTCCATCAGGACTATTCTTATCATGGATTCCCAGTCCTCAAAGAATATTGGTCCTTTATGACTACTCTTATCTTGGATGCCCTAAATCATCCTCAAAGAGCATTAGATGCCAGATGTTTACCCAATCCTCCATTTTGTCTTCCCAAGTGAAGACAAGAATGATGTGTTTATCTCTCTCTCTTAACTAGGGAGGACATATCTATTCCAATAGAGGAATGGAATCTTTTCTACAGAGGAATGTACCTAAGGTACCTCTTGGCCTAATAATTTTTCTTCTAAGTTTCTTCCAAGTAATAAACTTGTTCCTAGGATCCCTCTTAATTAGGGAACTACAACAGCTCCTCAGGTGGAGATGATGGGGCAACCAGCTGCTTGAAGAACTCATCCTTGCGATGTCATGAACTTCTTTTTGTTATTTGAGAGACTTCATGTTTATGACTTATTTATAGGGAACATACCATCTATAATTTTCATTTATGAGTTAGTCATATCATAATTAGAAATTGATCCTTCAACCCATGTATGTTCTTCCTTCATGCCATGATGCCTTCTTCATGCCATGTTTCCTTAAGAATCTTTCATCCTACTACATGGTCCATAGCTCTTACCTCAGCAACCTTTCATAAGCCCATCCATATATTTGTTCAAAAATAAGAAATTAACACTTAAATCAAAATTACCTTTGTGATGGTCTATCTTCATGACATATTTTAGTTTGCATCAACATCCTCCATACATATCAATAAATATCCCAAAGATATGTATTGTCAAGGGTCTCTTTCTTTTTCAGACTCCATCAAAGTCTTGATATATTTCATGGTAATATTCTTTTTTAGACTCCATCAAAGTCTTGATATATTTCATGGTGATATCCTAGTCAAATCTTCTTGGTATTTGGATGTTGATTACGTTTTTCCATGGTTTCATATCCCACAATCTCTTCCTTCCTTTCCTCACACCTTTCCTTCCTAGGAATTTCCAATCAAAGTTCCTCCAATTGTTTTCAACCACATCATATTACATATGAGGACATATTATGTTGATTTCATATAGAAAATGTGTGACTCATGCCTTCTTGCATCCTTTCCGAGGAGGAGATCCTTTTTCCTTTTGATCATGCTCCCAATATAGAGCATTGATTCATGTTACCTGCAACCATATGACATGACTTTTCAATATTGAATATAACCAAACATACCTCATTTTCCTTTGGGTCATCCAGTCTTCATGCAATAGCTTCCTTTGATTGAAGGAGATTCAATCCCTTGATATGTTTCTCCTTTTATGTCATCATACCATCATCCCATGAATTCCACAAGTTCAGAATTCTTAATAAAGCACTTGCTTCCTCTCTTGATCAATGAACCTTTCGATGAAGATTCCATCAGAGAATATTGAGGATCTAGAGTATCCCCAAACATTAGATGTTTCCTTTTGACAAATCTATGATGAGACTTGTATTATATGACCTTTTCTTTCTTTCCCATGAGTGCCACCTGTGTTAAAAATGAAGTTTCCAAGAGCTTTATCTTTCAATAGTTGACTGCAATGCTTTTTTATGTTGATGTTACAAGCTCTTTCTTTCAATGCTTCTAAGATGCCATGATGCATCCCTTCATTTTAGTCAATCATGATAGCCATATCTTGCAATATAATACCTAGGAACTTGAGAAGAACTTAGGTGAGGAAAACTATCTCAGTCAAAGTAGAGATCTCTTCCTTCCTCTTTCTTGGAATTCTTTTTTTAAGCTTCCTCTACTTCTTCAGTGATATGAGCTTCTTCTCTTCCTATTTTATTATAATCTGATTTCATCCTAGGACAATCTCTTTTGTAGTGACCATATTATTGACACCCATAGCATTGAATCTTATACATGTCCCTTTTCGTTTTCCAAGAACCAGACTTTCCAAATTTTCCCTTTCTTCTTGTCATTGTAGCATAAGCTTGATTTTTCTCACCTACTCCCACACTATATTTTCCCTTTAGTCTAGCTTATTCAATCTTTCACAGTGACAATAGATCCTAGAATGGAGTAGCTTATCTCTTCCCATAAATACTTGAAATAAAGTTACCCCACTCCTCCGGTAGTGTATTTAGTACAACTGTAGCCATTTCTCTATTAGACATGACTTCTCCTAGATCTTGTAGTTGATACCAGATTTCAGATATCCTCATGAAATATGAGGCTATTCCATCTTCCCTTGAAATCTTTAGCATGTATATTTCTTGCATTAATGAGATGACTTCTCCAACAATGCTTACAGAATACAACTCTACCAATTTGTCATAGATTTCATTTTAAGTTTCAAGTTTTGATGCATATGGGATGAGGGGATACTTGATGGATTCTATAAGAATCCTTTGAGACCTAACTTCCCCTTTCATATAATTTTCAAGAGCTTGAGCATATTCCTTTCTTGATTTTGTGATAGACCCTTTGACATGTTCCATCACCTCATTTTCAATGAGATCCAAATCTCTTATTTTCTTCCATGCAAGATAGTTTGAAGCCCTAAACAATTTGTTGATTTACTTACAAAAAGACATTTTCACAGATTCAGATGTGGACATAAATATACTTACTTGATATAATTCTCCTTATCCTTGTTTCTTCCTTGTTTTTGATGATGATATAGAGAATAGAAAACTTCTCCTTGATGAAGATTGTTTTCTTCAACAATGATTCTTGATCTCACAGAGAGGGAGATCCATTAGGATCCTTTGATGGCGAAGTCTTGTTGCTGAAGATCAATGATGACTTCTTGATGATGTCTTCAAAGGAATCTTGTTTCAATGAGAGATAGATCGCCTTAGAGTCTTGATGACATCGCCTATTGATATAGATTTCTTTGGATGAGTAGTCTTCAAAACATTTCAAGTTCAAAGTGATTGAGAGTAGATCCCACGAATTCTTCTTTGATTGATGATAATATGATATTGATCTTTAAGTGATTTTCTTGGATGAATAAGCTTCAAGCTTACCTTGATTCATAGATCTATTCAACTTGAGTATATGTATGGTTTTGACCTTCTTTTCTTGATGATGATCCTAATACATGATCCTAATACTTATTTGTAGACTTGTTTGATCTAGGATTATGATGCTTTTTTTTATAGATCTTGACATTAATATGATATTGACTTCAATTAATTCCTTGAGATTTGATTCTTTAGTGTCCCTTGATAAGATGTCCTTCCTTGATTTAGTCACCTTAGCTCTGATACCATGTTGAGAAATCTAGGGCATAGAAATTAGGTAATTTTTCTTACATTGATAACTGCTTGTGAATGTTTTCTACTTCTTAGATTAGTATATTCTTTTACATATCTTATTATAGTGTTATTATTCATCAAACAACTACGAATGCATAAACCATAAAGATACAAGAGATAAGAGGCACAGAATATAGGCTATCAGCTAGGGCCAAAACCTCTCCCACTTGAGAGGAATACCAAGACCAAGAACCTTGACCTATTTTCCTCTCCAAGACCAAGACACAAAGTTTCTTTGATGATTTCCTTCTTCCGTGTGTCAAAAATAGACACACTTCACGATTCTTCCTCCTTCTCGGCTATCTCTCTAAGTCTTGGTTCCTAGGGACATACTTGCAACATTTGGTACTGGATCAAAAACCCTGGCTCATGTAGATGGACCAACATAGACCCTTGTTTTCCCTTTGCCTAGAAGAAAATTTCTTCCCCTTGAACTGGCTTGAGTATCACCTTTACTTCTCCTTGAGTTGTCCTCAAATCTAACTATGATACTTTGATTTCTTTCTGTAGTTTGAACAACAAATATTCCTCACACATGTCGATAACTTCAACCCTAAAAAAAACTCAAAACAATTCTAGGGACTTCGGTCTTCCTTCCCTTCTTTTCACTGACTATAAGGCTCCCTTTGGCTGACCTTTGCACCACTACTAACTTTAGACCTTGACTGAAAATCCTTGCTTTGAAATGAGGCCGAGTAGCATATTTATAGTTTTTTGCCATGATAATAAGCTGACTTCACATGTAGATGAGTTGACGTGTCCTTTGGTGAAGATAATATTATTCTTCTTGAAGCCAATTTGAAGGAGGTGACTTTGCCTGGTCTTGGAGGGCTTTTCTATACATTTAATAACTCATACAAAAATGTAACATGCCCAAAAAGGGTCTTTCATACATGACATAGACTCTTTTTTACTTTATGACCAATCATAACGGCTCTCAACGGGAGGCATTACTAAAAATAAAATTCCTTGCTCATGAAACCCATGGGACAAGCATTACAAAAATAATTTTATTTTTATCCTTTACATCAATTACATAAAATCACATTTGCACATGTCATTATGAGGACTGAACCTAGTTACACTTTTCGACAAGAGAAACCAGACGGATTCAAAGAAAAAGGTAAAGAGAATTAGTTTTGAAAAAGAGCGTCTATGGACTAAAACATGCACCGCGTCAATGTTGTAAGAGTTTGATTCATTTATGTTGGAACATGGTTTTAAAATATTAGAGGTTGATCATTGTGTTTACATCAAGAGATATGAAGTGTGCATTTATTATTAGTGTATATTGATGACATGTTAATTGTTGGATATGGTAAGAACATGATCAACAAGTTGAAGAGGGATTTGGGCAGCAAATTTGCAATTAAAGATTTGGGTCCACTACAATAAATACTAGACATGGGAATCATATGCGATGGAAAGAAAAAAAAGTTGTGTCAATCACATGAAAAATATATCAAAAAGGTATTAGACATGTTCAATATGAAGGATGCCAAGCTAGTTGATAAACCCCTTGCATGTAACACCGAACTCATGTTGAGTTATGTCCTTGTTATGATAAGGAGAAAGAGTAAACGAGAAGGACGCCTTATGCTTCAACAATTGGTAGCCTAATGTATGCCATGACATGTACCTGATCAGATATTGCAAATTCATTAGGAATTGTAGGCAAGTTTCTTGTAAATACAAAAAAACAACATTCCCAACAAGTGAAGTGGACTTTAAGGTATCTCAAGGGTACTAGTAATTATTGTTTATGTTTTGGTAACAATAATTCCAAACTTGAAGGTTATGCAGATGCAAATATGGCTGGACATGTCGATAGTATAAAGTTCACCACTACTTATTTATATACTTTTGCAAGTGTAACAATGTCTTGGGTGTCCAAATTGTAGAAGATATTGGGTGTCCAAATGGCAAAAGATAGTAGCTCCCTCCACAATAGAGGTAGAATATATAACTACAACAACAAGTTGTAAATAGATGCAAATGAATGCAACACTTTCTAGAAGAGTTGAAAATAAAACAAGACAAATATGTGTTGCATTGTGGTAGTCAAAGCGCTATTCACTTAGCAAAAAACCTAGCATATCATTCTAAAATAATGCATATTGATTTTTGATATCATTTTATTTTCCAAGTACTAGATCATGGGCGGGTAGAGTTGGGGAAATACAATGAACAAGTGTGATACAAAGGTGATGAGAAATTTGGTTGAGATTGTTAAGTGTGAGTCCGAATATAGTTAAAAAATAAATGCAAATATTTAAGTGTGAGTGAAAGATTATTAAGTATAATTCCACCTATAACTCAGAATGAATGAAAATATTCAAATGTGAGTGGAGTATTTTAGTGTTGTATTTTTCTCTCAAATATTCGTCTAGTCTCAATGTGAGTGAGACTTCTACTATATAACGAAGAAATCCTCGATTGTAACAAAGAATTCTCCTCAACGGGGAATTCTTCTGGTATATAAAATTGATTTCATTTGTAACAAAAATTTCTCCTCAAATATAACGGGGAATTCTTCTATTATATAATATTGAGTTCATTTAGTATTCAACATTGAGGATTGAGTTCATTTAGTATTCAACATTAAGCAATTGAGAATTGAGCTCACAAGCGAAAGTGCTTGTAATTATTCTCGTTAGTAATAAAAAAGTTAATATTTTCTCAGTTATTTTTCCAAATACTTTTTTCGTAAATATTTAGTGGTGTTAGTTTACTTAATTATATTTTGTTTATCAAAAATATTATATTTTCTTAACACTTGCATTTACAGATAATAACCAATAATAATAGTCGCACTGCTTTTACAGATAATAA
>APFE030066204.1:3765-18547 GCA_000404065.3 Pinus taeda
ACATGGTTCTGTCAACTAGGTGTTTCGAAAAATACAAGTGAAAGCCATCAAACTCCTTGCCGAAATCAAACTCTTGGTGAAATTTTCTTAAATATAAGGATGCACAAATTCCTTAACTTGCCAGAACTCTATTAAAATGACATTTTTCACTACTAACTTCATATGAGATGTCATGAACTTTCTTTTGAATAAAACCTTGAATGTGTTTTTAAAAATGATTCATACGTAGATAATCTACCATAAATTTAAAAATGAACGCATATTTAAAACATGGTAAATGCTTAGAATTTTCATTATATACTGAATATCAGTACATTATGATATGAAATAAGGCAACATTTTTCATCCCTGTGGTGGAAAATAAGCTCGAGGGAAGCAACTAAGAGCCATGGACTGTTCTATGATTGAGAATGTTGTTGTAATCAATGCTTGACTGGCTACAATGGCTACTAAAGTGGCAACAATGAACATTGACCAATACACAAGCTGTAGTATTGCTTTGTAAAATGTAGAGCCTATGTCCCCTGGGTTTTTTATCAAATAAATCGCTTGTCTCATATATGTGATAAGCAGAGATGGGTAAACCAACACACAGAAAACAAGCTGCAACAAACAACCCAAATTTCTCATTATGGTACTAAAACTTGAGGATGAAGTACACAGGTATGATGAAATAGTAATAATTTTTTCCTTGATATATAGCTTGGACCTAGATTGATTTCCTGTTGAAATGGCCCAAGTCTGCAAACATGGCCTCGACACCTGGATCCAGTCAGAACAAAACACTGATGTTAGTGTTTCTATTTGTATAGCTTTAACATAAATAATTGGGATGAAGTTATGAATTTTGTTTGAGAAAATCATTGGTATGGATTTATCAATTGAGTTAGAAAACATTTCCAAGTATACTATATGATAAATGAGACACATATCATCATGTGAATAATCAATACCTGTTATACATAAGACTACACCTCCAAGCACCACCCATCCTTATTAGTGATATTCATGAAAGTAATAGTATATATAATATGGGTTGAATGCCTTGAATGCTCCAAGATAATATTTCACAATATTATATTGTCCTATCATGATGTTGGTCACGAACCAGGCAATCATTATGGGTGAGAACATGAAGCTAACTTTACTTGCACCGAGTACTTACACTCTAGATGAAACACCAATGTATTCAAAATTCTTCTCTGAGTACTCCAGGTGAAATTCATAGCACTCAGTGCCATTCATCTTATCAAAATTTCACCTATTTAAAATAGCTCAGACACCATCATCATACTCAGAGAAGCATTTTGAATACATTGGTGTTTCATCTAGAGTGCAGGTACTGGGTGAATAAGTGGAGAGAGTTTGGTTATGCTCTCAAAGATTATCCCAAAGAAGAACAGGGAAGTAGCCATGATATAGGTGTTCTAAATTCAACATATTACAGGTTTGTTCAGGTGGATCCTAATATTTATGTTCATCGCTTGCTGGAGTGCGGAAATAACAAAGCCCTAGCAGAGGGCAAGAGGGTTCATGGCCATATAGTTAAAACCGGCTTTGAGCCAAGCATCTATTTGTGGAATTGTATGATGGACATGTATGTGAAGTGTGGGAGAATTAAGGATGCATGCCAAGTGTTTGACACAATGCCTGAACGAGATGTTTGTTCATGGACTACAGTTCTTACAGATTATGTAAAATGTGGGTATGTGGAAAATGCACGGTGTCTGTTTGACAAAATGCATGAACGTAGCATAGTTTCCTGGAATGCAATGATTGCGGCATATGCCTGATGTGGTGATCAGGTTGAATCCATGGATTTATATGGCCAGATGCAATGTATAGGCATGAAACCTGATGAGTTCACCTTAGCCAGCGTTGTAAGTGCATGTGCAAGCGTGGTGGATTTAGGATATGGGAGGAAGATTCATGGACAAGTTGTTAAGATTGGATTTGAGTCAAATGTATTTGTTGGGACTGCTCTTGTTGATATGTATGCCAAATGTGGGAGAGTAGATGCTGCACGCCAAATGTTTGATTTAATGCTGATTCGAAATATTGTTTCTTGAACTGCCATGGTTGCAGGATATGCCCAAAATGGGCAAGCGGACGAGGCCACAAGGTTTTTTAATCAAATTTACCAGACCGGTATGAAGCCAAATGAGTTGACATTTGTCAGTGTCGTTAATGCGTGTGCTATTCTCATTGATTTGAGGTTTGGCAGACAGGTCCATGCGTACATTATCAGAAGTGGATTCCAGTCCCAAGTTTCTGGTGCAATGCTATTGTTACAATGTATGCCAAATGTGGAGGCATAAAAGATGCACGGAAAGTTTTCGAGAAGATGATTGAGCGTGATGTTGTCTCATGGAATGCAATGATTGTTGGTCATGCTTAACATGGGGATGGGCTGGAAACCTTGAGACTTTTTGAGCAAATGGTCGATTCCAACCACTACTACTATAACCTCCCACTACTATAACCTCTTGGCTTAGATATGACCATTCTGCATATATATGTGAATTGGGGTGATGTGAATCAAAATCCTCTTCACATATAATACTTCATTTACTTACACAACCATCATTAGTTGAGTTGTCCCAGGGCTACAAATCTACTCCATCATTAACAACATAAGATTAAATTATATATATATGTGAATATGAATGAATGAAAACATTTAAAAGAAGATATTTACTAATTACAATATTTGATTCCTCTCATGCAATCACCCCTTTAAACATTTGCATGCCCTTCTCTCCTATCACCTAGGTCTACTCCAAGAAGGATAGGCCAAGTCTTACTTTTGGGTGCCATAGGCCAAGTCCTACTTTTGGGTGCCATATACATGTAATTTACAATTTTCATCTGCAAAGTAATATTTCTTTTTGTTATTTCTATTCAATAATTTACAAATTTCCGTTTCCAAAGTAATCTTTTTTTGTTATTATTATTTAGGACTTATGTGGCTATTCTCTCATTTTAACACACAGTTTCTCTCCTCACTAGATCTCACTTTTTTAGTTGCATATCACCGTACTAGACCTTTTTATTTCCTCTCATACAATATTCATGTATGTAGGTGAAATTCCAATCAGGCTTCTCTATGTTAGTTTTAACTTCAACATATAATGCTTTGACATTTGCAACCATCTTACATTTGGGTGCCATATACATGTAATTTAAAATTTTCATCTCCAAAGTAATATTTCCTTTTGTTATTTCTATTCAATAATTTACAAATTTCATTTCCAAAGTAATCTTTTTTTGTTATTATTATTATTCAGTACTTATATTTGCCTATTCTAACACACAGTTGATCCCCTCACTAGATGTCACTTTTGTAGTTGCATATCACCCTACTAGGCCTCTATTTCCTCTCATACAATATTCATGTATGAAGATAAAATCCCAATCAGGCTTCTCTATGTTATTTTTAGCCTCAACATATAATGCTTTGACATTTGCAACCATCTTACATTTGGGTGCCATATACATGTAATTTAAAATTTTCATCTCCAAAGTAATATTTCTTTTTGTTATTTCTATTCAATAATTTACAAATTCCATTTCCAAAGTAATCTTTTTTTGTTATTATTATTATTCAGTACTTATATTCTCTCATTTTAACACACAGTTGATTCCCTCACTAGATCTCACTATTGTAGTTGCATATCACCCTACTAGACCTCTATTTCATCTCATACAATATTCATATATGTAGGTAAAATCCCAATCAAGCTTCTCTATGTTAGTTTTAGCCTCAACATATAATGCTTTTCCATTTGCAACCATCATCTCCTTCTACAAGCCACAATCCCTTCTTGTCAAAAAAAAATGAGATAGAAATAAATATGTTTTATAACATATGATAACACAAATAATTAAAAATACATGAACACCATATTTTTACCCTCGAATCTCTTAGGAGAAAATTGAATAATATATCTACTATTTCTCATGGCTTAAAACAGGTCAAACTAGCCAAAGTGAGACCTCCACTCAATTCACGAATATTACAATAGAGAATCATCAAGCTTTTAACAACTTCATCACATATAATCCATGGGCTCTAACACCATGGGCCAAAAACGTGATGTGCCCAAATTTATGATTTCCTTTTTTAATTTATTATTACTTAGTATACAATCAAATGATGTAATCACGAGTCAAAAACATACTAAATCACTCCATAATGGCTTAGCTCATCATTCTTAATATTAATAAAAATCTTCGTTATATCCCTTATAACCTTGTAAAAATATTCTTTTAGTAAGATGTCAACGAAAAATTCATATGGATGATCCAATTAAATACTTTCTTTTCAATATTTATCCAGTTTCTAAAATTTCTTATAACATACTATAGCCTTACGGTGTTTCCATTGTGACATATGATGCAATTGCAAATTACTCTTTTTTGAAACCTATCAAAATTTCTCACATTAATTCGTATTAACCTATGTTTCCTATTCTTTTAAACGTATCAAAATTTCTCTCGTTCAAAATTGTTATTTAATGAGTTGTGCACTTTTTGTAGTCACAAACAGCTTTATGAGTCTCTAGTGGTGCTGAACAAAGTTTGTGAGCCTCTAATGGGTCCTGCACTCTTTGCTCTCGCAAACAGCCTAATTGAAAATTGTTATTTAATGGATTATGGACTCTCTGCGCTAACAAACAGTTTTACTAGTCTCCAGTAGGTCCTGCACTCTGCTCTCACAAAAAACTTTGAGTCCCTAATAGGTCCTTTCGATACAAAGACAAAACATGATTTCCAACTATGAAAATCTGAATAATGAGGAACTGGTTATCAGAAATTATGTAGCTTGCCTAACATCCCATGGCATAAATATCCAACTGTGGATACTCTTTCCAACAACTTAATTAGTCTTCTCACTTTTGGATTTGGTTTCAGCCTTGTATGGTATTTTGATTACAGATTCCCCGAATATTTAGGGGAGCAGTTAAATATTTGACAACATTTTTTTATTTAGATTGCAGATTCCCCAAATATTTGAAGGCGCAGTTAAATTTTTGATTAAGTGTTTTATCTGGATTGCAGATTCCCCAAATATTTAATAATCTGATAGACATAAAAACCGTGAAATTTTT
This sequence comes from Pinus taeda, assembly GCA_000404065.3. Lineage (NCBI taxonomy): Eukaryota > Viridiplantae > Streptophyta > Pinopsida > Pinales > Pinaceae > Pinus > Pinus taeda. The sequence continues at coordinate 8,877 of APFE030066204.1, forward strand.
AACCACACCCATATCCTCGTCCATCCAATTGCCAAATATTCAGAAAATCGGCAATCAGATAAGCTCCAGGATATGGTCGTGGATGCTATTTTCCAAGCATTACATGGATACAACCAGAAGTCTTTACACCGGCTGGCGGGCTGAAATGAATGGCAGATAGAGAAGATAATGTTTGATCACCTTGAAGGGTCAATGCAGAAAATATTATGTTGACTTAGCCTGAGCATATTCACACTGATAGAGATACGTACGATTTGACATAATATTTAAATGTTCAAATGAAACATGAAAATAACTGAATCATTTTAAATAAGAATTATCGTTGTCTTTAATGAACTTTCCATATATATCAAAGCATTTCGAGGCCTGTTAGAAGTGCACTCGAGAAATATATATGTATAGACACACTGTTTTCTTTTTAATTGAAGTGAGGTTGGGTGTATTTCCATAACAATGTCTTCCCTGATGAAGTCCATGCAATTTGATGGTTAATTTATTCACTACCCATGTAATTATATTTCTGATTATCACCTCACTTCAGCTGAATTGCAAGGCAGCACCTGCAAATGCCAGAGTGGAGTCCTTTCCAGGATATCATGGCAATATTAGTTATGAGATATATGCTGGGTAAGTGCCATATCTATCCAAGGTAAAGTATATTTATTCATGAATAAAGTCCATGTTCAAATGTAACAATAATTGAAAGTAACAAATTCAAAGTGCCAGATTTTTCACTGGAAAGAATATTTATTCATTAACACAGTCATGTTCAAAAATAACATGCATGAATTTGCTACTGTTTGTAAATAAACAATTAGCTGTGTATTTATGCAAAGATTAAGAACATAACCAAAGAGTTCATAGCTTGTAAAATGTTCATAGCTTGTAGAATGCATGCTTATATGACAAAGAAAGACATAAAAACATAAAAGATATATAGATCTCTAATTGTTATGCATAGATTGTGAGTATGCTTGAACATAGTTTAATTTCTATGAATACTTAATAAATTTGGTGACAATTGAAGCTAAAAAATATTGAAGTCAAAATTGTTGCATGGAGAGTTCAAAATAGGTAAAAGAGTAGGAGCGAAAATTGTTATATGGAGTGCTTAAAGATGTGATTCTACCACTCTTATATTCTATTGGATGACCAATTAACTGCATGAAAGTCTTTGTGTTTTCTTCATATTCATGCAAGTATGTGATAGTTAGTGAGGCCAATGGAAGAGAACTTTTCTACTATTTTGTGAAGTCAGAGAGTAATCCAGCAAATGATCCACTTCTTCTTTGGCTTGAGGGAGGTCCTGGTAGCATTGGTTTCACTGGATTTGTCTATGAGATTGGTCAGCTATGGGAATTCTTGCTCTTATTCTCTGTTTCAATGCTCAAAGTTGCCATTTACTGAATGAATTTTGATCTTGTACATGTTAAGTTTTCAAATTGTGTAATCTGGCCATGGGAATGGCTTGTTCAAATGGCTAACTGTAAGCTCACTTTTACCCATGTTGTTGGAATTGGCACCCAAAATCGAGTCAACTGCTGTTATAATTAGGCTTTTGCAATACTAAGATATCATTGTAAACCAAAGAATAATGGAAATCGATCAATTATGGATTTCATACTCTTGAAACATTACCTATTCAATGTTCAACATTGATCGTGAAAAGATAATGCACTTGCCAGACTTGCAAGGCTAGGCAAGGTGGGAGGCTATTTTGATGCAATCCTTGTGTAGAAAAAAACAGAACATAATAGTGATTTTTAGAAATTTGTAAAATAAAATGATAGAGATCTTCTAATATTTATCCCAAAGTTTTTCTCCTATTGCAGGTCCAATGAGTTTTGATCTCAATAACAATTCTGGGAATTTGCCCACGCTCATCCCCAATCCACACTCTTGGACTAAGGTTGGCATTCAAGGCTCCTGCCTCTGCCACTATGGTTATAACGAAATGTTTTCAATTAGGGCACCAAATTTTTTTCCCTCTTTCAAGCATTCGTCAAGTGAGCATACTAGATTATGTCACTGATAAAGCATCTCTGTTATCAACTTTTATGTTCTGTTGCTTTCATCACTTTGGAATTTGCCATTATTAAATTGTTTCTCATCCAACTTGGACTTAACTTGGATGTCACTGAATGTATAAATTTTTATTGTAATGGATTAACCTTGAATGGTTTTGCACATGTAGGTCTTCAACATTCTTTTTGTTGATTCTCCAGTTGGGACTGGTTTTTCTTACTCCAATACAGCTACAGATTACAAGACTGGAGATTTTAAGGCTGCTTCAGATATACATACTTTCCTCATGAAGGTTTTCAGTTCTATCACGCTACAAAAAAATATTTTACAAGTGTATAGATTTTTGTGAATCTTAGTACAGTTTATAATCTTGGATGCAGTGGTTTGAAGCATTCCCTGAGTTTTTATCTAATCCATTTTATGTCGGAGGGGAATCTTATTGTGGTATTAATATTCCAATGGTGGTACAGGAAATAGTAAATGGTAAAGCACACACGACCCATGTTTTGTTATTTAGTTGACTTCTTGGATTCTCTGTTTTTGGAATAGGCTGGAATTTCTTTGTGGCACCAGGAGTCCTATAAGTTGATTTGAGGTTGCATTTCAGGAAAACATATGTTCCAAACATTGTATTTTTCTTAATACAATTTGTTTTATGATTGATACTTCGATGCTTGACTGTTGCAACCTCTCTTTCTTGGCTATGACAGGAAATGAAGCAGGTATTAAACCAACCTTGAACATTAAGGTCAAAACTCTTTGCTAATAATTGAAATTCATAGCTTTCTTCATTCAGGTCTCTCCAAAATATGTTGGTGACTATGAACAACGTTATGTTTGTTAGGAATTTTACTAGATTGTCTCATGGTCTGACTTCTTGCATGGCTAGTCAAAAACTCCTAACCAAGAGGGACGAAAAATTAGAAATAATTGATCGGGTTGTTGGATCAAGGAGTAGAATCTCTAGTCTGGCGGTTTGTCTACAACATGCTTACCAGGATAGGCAATGCCCTGCTGTGGTAAAGTGCAATAGGTCCTGTTCACCATAGGGAATTAAATAGGCCGAAGTCTCTTTCTCACTTCCTTGCAAGCTGTATATTTGATCGGCAAAATGGGTAGTGTAGGGCATGGCACTATGTGCTGATGAACCCACATTGCTTTCTAATCCTCCGAGGAGTGTCGATGAATATATGTTCTATTGACGACAAGGAATTAAGTCAGCTGAAGTCTCTTTCTCACTGCCTTCCAAATTGTTGTATCCTTGATCTGCAGAAGGGCAGGTGAATTGCATTGCGCTGTGTGCTGATGAATCCACATAGAGTGAACAAGATAGGCACTTTCCAAAGCCAGTAAAACTCTGACTTTGCTCTTGGAGGACACCAACATCATCTGCTGCAGACCAAGGTGCAGGTGAGCCTGGAATTAGAAAGTTTCCTGCAGAAATAGTATTGCCTGCAGAAGCAATATTTGATTGAAGGTTGGAATCCGTCCCAACGATAAGAGTGGTTGGAGTTCTTGAATTGGGATTAGTATTTGAACTCTGAATCTCAGAGATTGGGTGGGGGGCAAACAGATTATTCTGTTGGCAGGTGTGGACCCCACTCAACTTTATGTGAAATACAGAAGTATTGCCATTAGGCCTTTGCGCAATCTTTTTTGCCTTGCACCCTCGGTCTCTCTCGTAGGTACATTTGTAATACAAACTGTAAGTTCATTACAATCTGCAGATCATTAGTTTAATTGCCGTTAAAGAAATACAGAAGCTTAATTTTGGAAGACGGTGTAAAGTTGAGAAGATTAATACCGAGGATGTTCATATCCCAGAATTTGTTTCTGTCCATATTTGCGCCAAGTGAACCATATATCTATTCGTATAATCTAGAGATCAAAACACAGGCTTCTAGATGCCGGCCTGACATCTAGGCACAGTATTTTTTCACTTATTATGCCTGACGTTCCCTTTTTTCAATTGTTATGCATCACAAAATGTTTTTCAAGATACTTGCAATACTCATACATAATAATTACAGAAGCATACTATTTTAAGTTGCCCATTAAGTAATTGAGATCCATGGCTTTGAATTGAAAGGAAAGCACCTATACCTTTTGCAGAAGGTCAAGGTCCGCAGAAAAAAATTTCAACACATTTCCATCAGGCCCTTTATAGGCTACCCCAACCCTAATTCGAGATAACCTAGAAAGTACGTCACGTTTTGTCAGATTAAGTGCTGAGAAACCATTGATGTGACAAGAATATTTAAGTGCAACCAAATCTATCCAACCACAATGACGAGGCCGGCCAGTTGCGGTGCCATATTCATGTCAGCTGATCGAAGATCTTCACCCACTTCATCCAGAATTCTGTCGGGTAAGGACCTGAATCAACTCTTCTTGTTTACGCTTTAGCCTGCAGATCAAAACCGTGGTTAGTCATCAGCAAATTTTTAAAATTTCTTGATGAATCCAATTTTCATTAGAACTTTAACCTGCATGAATTTGCAGATGCATGTTAATAAAAAATCATCTCACATACCACACCAATCATTTCACCAATATGTCTTGGAGCAATACCAAGTCCATTACAGATTCCACCGGCAGATGGATTAGAAGAAGTGACAAATGGATAAGTTCCAAAATCGACATCTAACATGGTCTCCTGGCCGCCTTGAACCAAAATCTTCTTCCTGCTTGAGAATGCATCATTCATCAAATGAACAGTGTCAGCAATATAAGGTTCTATTCGCTTAAAATATCTTTTGTGATGCTCCACTTCAGTCTGTAACATGCTTTTGCTATACTCAAAGCCTTTAAAACGAGATGCGGCATCATGCAAAATAATATCCAACTTCTCAGGAAATGTATCCATGTGCCTCAAATCACTTACCCGAATACCATTCCGGATTGCCTTGCTTGCATAGCAAGGACCAATCCCTCTTTTTGTCGTTCCAATTAACGACCCTGCAAGTTCTTCTTCTCTCATTCCCAATAATGCATAGGGCTTTCTCATTCACTATTCCAGAAGGGACAAGGTGGAGCAAATTTCTTTCCCTCGCTATTGTATATGGTGTGACCTGCATTTGCCCCTCCCTGCGATAAAGATGTAGTATAATCGGTAAATATACTTACTAATTAAGATGGATTGAACGACAATGAAAAAAAATGGAGGATGGGTGAGTACTTGACAATGGGCCACAATATCATAACGCAATGCAAGTTCACAGAATGCGCAAACCCTGACCGCAATCCCTGCTGCCTCTTCTTCTTATTCTGCGAAAATCCGTGCAAATTTGGAACACAGAGATCGCTAATCAGCACAGATGCCATTTATTCCCACAGACCGCGGATTGAGCAACCTTGAAAACCCCAAATCCCTGGCAGAAGTTATGATCCAGTTCAGGCAGATAGTTTTTTTATTTATTTTTATTTTTTATTATTATCTCGGAGGGTAATCCAGAATGGAACTGCGGTAAAGGGGGCTGAAACTGAAGGATTTGAACAAAAGAAAACAGCTAAACATTCAGAAGCCATGGATAAAATTTTCCCCGGAGATTCGATGTAGCCCGTTTCAGAGGTCTATCAGGTAGCAGGGGAAGTAAGAGCAGAGAAGATGAAAAGGGTACAGGCAAATCTTGCAACTGATTCAAATATCGTGAACAGTTGCAACCATTCAACTACCTTCCCTTCCCTTCCTTTCCCTTGATCGAACGATTAACAATCTTCTAATCGTCTAACACATAATCTGACGGCACACAGGTATGACAGGTGGATTTTAGGAAAGTTCATTTCAGAGGGAAACGCCTTATGGCGTAAAAATAGTAAAAATAACTAAAGTTATCAAAAAGTAAAAAGGAATAAAATAAAAAAGAATTATATTAAGAGAATTACTAAATTAAGTTAAACTTAAAATAAAGAAATAAAAGTTGCACGTTGCCACATGGAATGTGTGCATGTGGTTCCGCTTCCAATGTTTGTTCTATTTAATAGAGGGTGAGAAATATGAGAGATCATTCCATGATTCCATCATCCATTCTCTTGGGAGAAAAGTGTTGTGATACAAAGGATTCCCTAGCAGTAATACATTGATTGAGGGCTTGGGGGTGGCTAGCTGTAGCAAAATTCTGTGCAACTGAGCCTACGGTTGGGTGGAGAGTCATCCCCAAAACTTTGTTGTGGTTAGCAGGATTCAAATAGCGTTCAACTCCGAAATCACAAGTAAGGAATATCATTACCACACGTAAGTTGTCTCTGTTCATATTTCTGAAATTCGATATTAAATAGTTAATAAATTTCACACCCTCATATTTATTCTCCTAAAGCACGAGTCTTTTAGTGAGTAGTTTTACCTTGAAATCTGCTTGTGTAATCAATTTTACCTCGGAATTAAAATCTGACTCTATTCTCTTAGATTGCAAACAAAACACACAAGCCTGAGCCCTTAGCTCACAAGTCCACGTGTACCCATCTAATCGTTGATCCTGCCCACTTGTTGTTTTGCTACCTCATATTGGCCCACACTACAAGCCATACAACTTGCATATATGCAACTCGGTTTTTTTTCTGACCAAGTCCAAATAAATATGACGTGTGTTTTTTTGTTTTTTTTTTTTTTTTTTTTTTGTTTTTTTAACATGGGTTTTGTGGCCGGAGATTCAAAGGCAGAAGACTTTAATTTATGTCAATGTTAAATTCTGTTATGTGGCCATAAAAAGTTCGATTTTCTCTACTACATGTCCATAAAGGTATTACCAAAACCCTATATATCACTCATTTATATATTAAAGGTAAATATTAATTAAGAGTATGGAAAAATAAATGTTAGTTAAAGGTATATTTCAAACCGATCAAAAAGGAAGAATGTATAGGTTAAAGCAAAAGAGTAATAATGAATAAGTTAAAAGAAAATATATGATATGATGCGTGGAAAAATGAATAAATAGCAACGATGGATGTGAAAGGAGGAAAAAAAAAAGAAAAAGAGAAAGCATGTTATTAAATTTTTGTAGTATTAATAATAATATAATTGTTTTTAAGTTTGAGGTAGATTAATATTTTAATAGTAATATTATTAGTAATTAAAATATATTTTTTATTGGTGCTAGTATTTTTTTAATTAATTGTAATGAAAAGAGTAGTGGTGATTTATTTTGAGGATTAGAAAGATTTCTTAAATAAATTTAATTTTATAATGAGAAACAATATATTTACATGAGTTAAAGAGGTAATCGTAGTTTAGGACATCTTGCAAAAGTGGATTTAACTTATAATATTAGGTAAATTCAAGGAAAACTATTGATGGAAATAGGGTCATAAATAAAATTTTGAAGGAATATTGTTGGCCTTGTTCCAAGTAAATCATCTCTTGAAGAGGGGAAGAATAAAAAAAGTAATAAATGATTGAAGGGGAATACCAAATTCATAAATGTGCAGAGTTAATGATTATTTTGTTTATGCACTGATATTTATCTATCTTCACAAGGAATTAAGTAAGGTAAAGAAGTTGTTGTTTTAAGAATAATTATTGTATTTATGAATGTCTATTACTTATAGGGTGGACCAAAGAATTCCAAAGCTTAACATAAGACATGGAGTGCATGGTTGAAGAAATAGGTGCCCTTAGAAGATAAACATGAAACAAATGAAGACACGAGTAAACTTGTAGACACTAAAATAAACTGATAGAAAAGAAGCAAAATCAACTTATTGACTATCTAATGGTGATAATAAAGGGTGGCCCTAATAATTATAGCTAACTTAGAATGATGAGAAGAACAAGGAAGAGTACAATATAAGTATGAAGGGGAGAGAGTGCAAGCTTCACAAAAGAGCGTAAAAAGAAAGAAAAGAATAATAACATATCCTAGAACATGATGGCAGATATTGGAATAACTTAGCACTTTATAGGTATATTGTGAATGAAGAACCCTATGATAAATGGATTTGGAATCATAGTAGTATTTCAATAATTAGAACATAATAATGATCACCATCGAGTTTAAATAAGGACGATGCATATTAGGAAGAAAATATTGTTAATGAAGATTTATAATCATATTGATGATGGACTTTTTCAGAATTGTAGGAAGTATGGTTGCAATAAATTACAAAGGCGATAAGACCATTAGAACGAATAAGATAAAAATATAAATTAGAAATACTTCACTAGCGAACAGGGGGGAAAATGCCTTAGCCTAAAGATAGTATTTTCATGGTAGTTCTCAAATTATTGATAGTTGCAAAAAAAATAAAATCAAATTTAGGATTGGTGCAGCTAATAAAAGCCTATATGATTCCTTTAAGGAATATAAAATTGAAGGGTGAAGAAATATATGAAAGCATGATAATATCTAGGGCCAATTTACGTGATAATACTAAGAGGTCTCTCTCAAGTGGCAAGTTCTCTTAAGGATATTGATGAATGAATTAAGCAACATGATTGATGAGGGTCATAGAGATGGAAGCACTCGCAATAGGTTAGGCATAGACCAAAATAAATTTTCAAAGGTTTAAATAATAAAGGATGAGTAATTGTCTGCCTTTTGCAAAGGAAATAGACTATGAGAAATCACCTAGTATGAAGTGTAAGGAGGAATGTTGGTAGAAATTATATAAGGAGACCTTGAGAAGGACTATGCAAAATTTTAAAGGAAGATAGAATCAACTAATAGAGGAGTGCTTGATGAATATGCATTTATTAAATGATTGATGATATAATGAGCCTTCATATAGAACAACTTATTCAATTGTGCCATTACTACTAAAAGAAGTTATTGTAAAAGCACACCAAGCATGTAAAACCAATATGATGGATGATAATGGTAGTAGTGGCTCCAAGCGTTTCAAATTTTAAATTAAATGCAATATTTGACAAGTCAAAAGTTAAGAGGGAGAATTCCTAACCAAACTTGAAGAAGGGTGCATCTAAGGGGATCAAGTGTCTTTGAGATAGAATATTGATGGGATAAGTGAACAACAATATAACTAAGTGAAGGATAAATCAACAAGGATCCACAATCACTTGTGCAAGTGAGCATGACAAAAAGAGTTAAACAATGATGACCTAATGTTTATGCCCAATTGAGAAGAATGGAACTAGAAGGGATAAGAAAATCATATATAGTGATCATGGAACTTTAATTTTGATATTGATGTTTTATGGAATGATTACACAACCACCAATATATTAATGATGAATTTCATTAAATTTCTTTAAGGAAGGAAGAATGCATGACTGGAGATTAAGGTTTGACATGATGAGGCATTGAAATTTAACAGTGTACTTAAATAATTGTACCTACCATGTAAATAGTAAACTTCCTAATTGAATGAAATGGAATGATTATGAAGTAGTTGGTATCTTGATGAAACCATGACCTTAATAGTACCGGTGAAATAACATAGATCCTAGAGGGATGTTGAATAATATTAATTCATAGTTAGTAATCATTGTTTATAAGTAAATGAAATTTGTTCATGATAATAATTCTTAAAGTGTAATGTTGTTCTATATTGGATAAGTATTGAGATTATTACCATATTAATGATGTTTCATGATGTGATTGTATGTGGTAAATGGATACAGTTTTGATGAAGAGGTTAATGATGTATATGTTGTGGTTATTTATTTATTTGTTATGATAATGATGTTG
>APFE030066208.1:0-49946 GCA_000404065.3 Pinus taeda
TTTTGCACTAGTTGGGTCGCTAATTCTATTGTCACATGCATACTCTGAGAATGCACATCCTTATGCCATCATCAATAATTTCTCCTACACTCACCACATACTCATACACAGCTCACTATCATCACATCTAAGAATCTAGTGTTGTGCCCCTTCTACACACGACCATAAACACACCCAAATCAAATAAAGGCGTCCCCATACCCTGCTCATTGTAAGGTCCTCCAAGAGAAGTTGCTCTAATAACTCACCTAGATTCTCCATACCTAGGTCAACGAGGATAGAAAAAAGCTTGTGAATCATCAAATCACTCATGAAACCCTCTTAAGGTGTCTCGATTCTTGCAACATCACCTCAAGGTGCTCTACTGAGTTTGATTCATATCCATCTCCTACCCTTGTCCAAAACGCTCCACTCTTGCGGCCCAGATATGAAAAAAATTGAAGCCTTCATGACTCAACTAAACCACTCCTCAAGTTTCTTACACCAATGTCTCACCACAGATGAAAGGACTTGTAATCCATTTGAATCAAGGATGCACTTGATCCATCTAGGTCATTTGATCCAAGCACATCAACAAGTTAGATATCCTTTAAGACTATACTCAACCATGTGAAGGCTCTCCTAGTCACTACTACAAATCAATCAATTTGTCATCTCACGCATCATCATCCCATTTCTATTGGTATTGAACCTAAATGAAGACCGTCAATTATATTGAATTCTCTAAAAGAGAAATACAAAAATATAACAAGCTCTCTCTACGATCATTGTTTCTTAGGATAAAGTTATAATATTAATTGAATTGCTCCTAGCCAAAAACAAAGGACTAGAAAATGCTAGAAAAGACTTGCATCAAGATTACTTAAAGTACTACTTACGGAGTATCAAAGATTCGACCTTAAATTCAAATTCAAATTCAAGGTTAAACATAACAAATTTGCAGAAATGTGGATAAATGACGTGGATGTGAAAAGAATTTATTGAAAAGCATCTCAATTTTTTTGGTGAAAAAAACTAAAATTATGTGCATTGGAATTTCAAGAAAAGCATCCACCTTTTTTCGAAAACCCAATTTCTTTCCAGGGGAATTTCAAGAAAGCATCTCACTTTTTCTATGATAGACGTTGTTATGTACGTTGGGGTAAATTGTGATCCGCTAACCGATACACCTGGAATCTTTATGCACGATAACTTAAAAAAAAACCGTGTTAGGCATTTTTGTTATAGACGTTGTGGTAAAGCGTGATCCGCTCCACCTTTAACGGATATAGATTTTTTGAGATAAAGGATCCATGGGCTGGAACCTTTATGTCGTTTTGAAATAGATAACGTTATTGTGCGGTGCAGAAGTTCAACCCAATAGTTCGAAGTTTTTTGGTTCACATCCTCGTCTTCTATATATCATCTGTATTTGCTCTTCTAGAAATCCAGAGAAAACACTTCCAATTCTATCTATCATCTCATCTGTATTCAATCGTGTGGTCCATACTCACCTCCCTCTTTATGTTCGTCTTCGTTTCACAACACAGCCTTCCATTGTTTGGCAAAAGCTGATAGGTGAGTACCATCTCCACATTCCAATCTATACAGGCTGTGATGCCAACATTGCCAAACCTAACCGTTAATTCCTTTGCAATGCCTCCCTCCCCGTTGTTTTTATCAACGGCGGAAGTACAGCCCTTGAGGAAACTGAGATCTCAATTTAGTCGTGCTTATGTGCAGACGCTAGTGACGGAGATCGACCGGCCGCACGACCAGGAAATCAAAATTAGGTTATGATATTGATACTACTGTTTCCAGAAGCAAAAGTCTTTATTTCTGAGATACAATTCTTCGAGGGTTGATCTGTACGCGAGAACGAAAGATCTTTGAATTTCGAGCAGCTGTGGTGATTCGTATGAGATACAGGCGTATCATATGACAATCAAAGCACAGTGTTATGATTTATGGTTAACTATTCATATAATGCTTTATTGAGAGTTCCGGCCAATTTCTACTCAAAAATTGAACCAAGATCACCACCAGGGTTGGTACTTTGAATGCAAAATTCGTCATCAACGGCCACCGTGTGGCACTCAAATAAACCAAGATTTTCTCATTTGCATGTGCCTCTGAAATTTCAGCAACCCAATTCGGGTACATACCTGGACGATTCCGATCATGCAGCTAAGTGTGCCCCATTGGAAATTAAAAAAAATTCTATATCAAGAAAAGGTGCGTTCTCTGATTATTTTCTGTACTGATTCAAATAATTATTTACCAGTTAAGCATATTTGTGTCATGTATTGATTTATTTTCCGCCATTGTAAACCATGATGGTTTATCTTCCATGGCAGAGATGGCTTCGAATTTGTCGAACTGACCATGCGCTGCCTTAAAATTCCTAAGAAGAAAATGTACTTCATAGTGTGTATTTGCGCCTTATTTTCCTCTGCAAGAACCTCAAAATTTGGCCAACATTCACAAGATCTTCGGAGCAATCAACGTGACCAAAATACTCAACGATTTGGAGCCCCATCAGCGGGAGGACGCGGTGAATTCTCTGGCATATGAAGCCGAAGCTCGTTTTAAAGATCCCGTTTATGGGTGTGTTGGAGCGATCTCCATGCTGCAGAGATAGGTGCAACAACTACAGAACGAACGGGCGGCTGCTCATGTGCATCTCCTTCAGTACAGCTCTGCAGCGGAGCCTGTTCTTAATCCACATAGTCTAGCCTCGAAGATGCCAGCCAGCTTATTCCAGAGTTCACATGATTCATGCCGTAGCTAGGAAACAGCAACAACAAAATTTAATGCAATTCCCTAATTCTAGTGAGGAGCGACAGCTGAATAAAGATCCGCTTCTAGAATTGCCCTTGAAAATCATGCCTATGCACTATATTCTTCAGCCAGGCGTGCCAGAGATGGCGGTAGCGGTAGTCGAATGAACTTTTTGTTTTTCATTTTTTATTTTCTTGTGTATGTCGATGTGTGTGGCTTTGACTCTGTGTTAGTTCTTTTATTTCTGTGTATATTGTCTATGTTGTTTCTTTCTATATTGTGTTTGTGTTGTTTCTGTCGATATTGTCTGTGTGGTGTTTTTGATAGAGAAGAGCAATAAGATGAATGAAGAGCATTGTCTCTGTTGTTTCTGTCTATATTGTCTTTGTTTTGTTTTTTAGATATTGTCTCTATGGTACTTTTGATGGAGAAGAGCAATAAGATGAATGAAGACCATAATTGTTTCATCATTTGCAATTTTATTGTATTAGCTTCATGTTGTAAATGTCGATGTCTTGCCTACCCCACTATGACTCTATGCCTATCGTTCCTGTCGTTTCTGTTTGTCTATATGTCTGTACCTTGTAGTTTTTGATAAAAAAGGAGCGGATCTGAATTTGACCAAGAGGATCAGCGAAAAGGGATGTATGGATGATATTTGATACCGTCATTCTTTTATGGTATCATGGTGATCGATTATTTTATGGTATCATGGTGATCGATTAGTTGAAACAAAGCGCTGAGAGGTGCCTATAGTGCTGATCAATTAGTTGAAACATAGCGTTATACCACGTAAATTATAAACATAGCGTTATACATTAGAAATACATCTTAATAGCAACGGTACTGGAGACAATGAGAACAGGGAAAGCTATTTGCAATTAGCTTTCAGACCACATCAAACCATAGGATATGCACTTGCACTTACATTTGAGGAGATGCGTGGTGCATAGTTACCAAATTCGAATTTGAATTCGATTCGGATTCGAATTCGATACGATAAAAATTCGAATGAAAAATTTTCAATTCGAAAAAAATTCGATAATGTAACATTTTTTAAATAATATATTTTCAAGATATTTTTAGCTATCTTCTTTCTAATTTATTTTGAATTTTATATAACTTATAACTGTTTATAACAAAAAAAAATTCAGAACCAAATCCACTCAAAAAGAATTTACACTCACCACTTCCCTCCAAACTATATACTCTTTTCAAAAACCTATATTCTTTTTTGGATTTCAAAATTTTATTAATATAAAATCTTTGTTTATTTAGAAAATTAATATTCAAATTTATTTTATAGAAAAATCAATCTCGTTTTTGAAAAAGAAATTTTCTAATTTAAATACTTCCATTTCCTTCTCTATGAGTAGGAAAAATCATAGCTTTCCGTGCATGTCCCTCCAAATCATATACTCTTTTCAAAAACCTATATCTTTCTTTGATTTCAAAGATTCATTAATGTAAAATCCTTCTCTATTTAGAAAATTTATATTCAAATTTATTTTATAAAAAAATCAACTGCTTTTTTTGGAAAAAGGAATTTTCTAATTTAAATATTTCCATTTCCTTCTTTGTGAGTGGTAAAAATCTAACCAGAAAATAAGATTTAATAACATAAATGCTCATAACTTTACAACTTACTTTTGAGATTGAGAATTTGGATCATAACTGTTATTACTCATTTAACTTATAAAATCTAAGTAATACATAAGTCTCATAAATTTTATGTTTTTTGCCGGGTGCATTGCTGTAAAGCAGCATTTTTTTATGTTTTTAGCTCGGTGCATGCTATACCACAACAATTTCTATTTTCCTATGCGCTCATGCCATACAACAACAATCTATTTGTGTTTAGTGAATGAACAATCTATTGGGTGAATTTTGTCTTACTTTGCTGCTTGACATCCGCAACAATTTTTGTTTTTCTCTGTTGTATGCCATACTACAAAATTTTTCTTTTACTTTACAACATGCCATCTCCAGCATGCCATACTGCAGCAATCTATTTGTTCTTTAGTTAATAAACCATCCGCAACCATTAACTATGCCAAGCAATGAACCATACATGCAATCAAATAGTTAAGCACCTACACTACGAACCGGATCGAATTTTATCAAACTATTCGGTATTCGAATCGTAAAGGCGAATTTTCGTATTTTTAACCGTGATTCGGCTGTATTTGGTAACTATAGTTTCCAGGTTCCAATTAAAATTCCATAAGATACCATAAAAAATTTTGATTAAAAATTTTCAAAAAAAATTGACGATACCATAAAAATTTTGATTAGAAAATTTCAAAAAAAAATTAGAATATATATATATTTCTTGTAACAATATTCTCTTATCAATTTCTTCTCATTCATTTTAAAATTTAAATAATTTTAATCAATATAAACAATTTTAAAATTACAATTTACTTACCAGAACTATAACCACATTTATCTTATCTCCAAAATCTCTCTTCTTTTCAAAATTCAAAACTTCCTTTTTACTTTGAAATCTTATCTAAAAATATTTTATAATCTCTCTTCTTTTCAAAATTCAAAACTTCCTTCTTACTTTGAAATCTTATCTAAAAATATTTTATGATTAATATTTATTTAAAAATTAATACTCAAAAAAACTCTAAAAAATATTCTCTTGAATCAAATTTTATTTAATTTTTTTGTAATTAATATTATTTAAAAATTAAATATTCAGAAATATTTTTATAAGATTTTTTAGTATAAATATATTATATTTCAAAAATCAATTAATTATTATAAAATTTAGGCTTCATAAAATTACTCTTTATGATGTTATTTCTTTCTTTATTATTTCAGCTTTTTAAACTATTTAATACAACATTGAAATTAAAAATTGGGAAATTTTTTCCCCTTCACAATTTGTTTCCATACCCTACTTACAATCCCGCAGCCTTTCCATTTCCTACTGCCATCAGTCAACTATCTATTTTCTCATTAAAAATCACTTTCTTAATTACAATCCCGCAACCTTTCCATTTCCTACTGCCATCCGATAACTATGTATTTTGTGGTTAAGAATCACTGCTGTTACTATCCTCACGTACCCAAATTAGGAAATCCCTGGCATAAACTATAAACCGTGCTTAGGATCATTCTCAGGTACCCAGATTAAGAAATCCGTGCAATAAACTGTAAACCGTGCTTAGGGATCACTTCACTTACTATTCTCTCATACACACAAATTAACAAATCCCTTAACAAACCATAAACCGTGAATTTTCTGTCATCCAAGCTAAGCAACCCTAAACCGAATCGAATTTCCATCGAATTACCATAAACCGTGAATTTTCTGTCATCCAAGCTAAGCAACCCTAAACCGAATCGAATTTCCATCGAATTATTCGATGTTCGAATCGAATTGCCGAATTTCCGTATTTATTTCTCCGATACGGGCGTATTTGGTAGCTATGGTTTCCCGTTGGGCAAGTTCGGCAAGTTCGATTCCCGCTGGCCCTGGTTATAATACGGTGTCATTACAATTGGTTGTAAACCATTTTACTATATATTATATATATATACAATAGGTCAGGGGTGGAGGGTTTGTTGGGCCTGTCGATGGTCTTTTTTTTATATAATAAAACAACGCATCAAAAATCGTCACCAAATTTTTTGGGGTTATCAGACAAAATTGTTTGAATATGGGGTTGCCCGTTGGCAAGTTGGGCAAGTTCGATTCCTGCTGGTCCTGGTTATAATATGGTGTCATTACAATTGGTCGTAAACCATTTTACTATATATTTTATATATATACAACAGGTCAGGGGTGGAGGGTTTGTTGGGCCTGTCGACGATTTTTTTTTTTAATAAAACAACGCATCAAAAATCGTCACCAAATTTTTTGGGGTTATCAGAAAAAATAATTAGGTGACAATTTTTCCATTCTCGTCCACTGTGAAGTGTCAAAATGTTGCTCAATTAATTGCTCCCAATTTTAGTAGATTCCATCAGATTTAGTCGAGCTGTCAGGTTTAGTGAAGCCTCCATATTTAGTTGGCAACAAAAAACCCGCAAAATTTGACTTGAAAAGTGATTGTAAATATTTTACACATACTAAGTTGGATTTGAGTGTCATCTACATCATTGGAATCAAGATAACGAGCTCTTCATTCTGGTCATAATTTTGATGAAATCCAAAAACTTTTATTTTTTAGGCTTTTTGGAGCCCCCTCCAACATACATTAATAAATTTAATCTAATTTCTTGTCATTTTTTTTTTAAATCCACTATCAATAAACCATTTATTTTCTTTTATTTGACCATATCCACAATCCTCTTGTTTTTCTTGCTTCATTTTCCATACCTTTCTAGATTTTTCTTTGTGCTTGGTAATATTTTCTTCCTTCCTTTGCATAGGAAAACTTATGGTGCTACTTGTACATTCACATGATGTATGCCAATGTATATTACACTTGTAATATTTAATATAATCGAATAGGGGAGAAAATGAGTTGTACCTTCTAGAACCACCTTCAATAAGACTTCTAATTTTCTCCTTAGAAAACAATTCTTTGAGGTCTTATAAAATCCTACACATAGTTGTTTATTAAGCTCTACAATTTATTGCTTTATGGCCAAAATTATTACAATTAAAGCAATATCCAAATAAGATATTTTGATCCCAGATGTGAAAGGCCTCCTTAGTGGAACAACTCTTTTTAGTTCATTCTTGTTGATATTGTGAGAAACAATTGTCTCTGTTGTTCTTCATCTCCTTTCTTAGTGCTGCTTTTATTGTTGGAGGAGCTCTTTAGAAAATCAGTATAGATTTTGGGATTTTCTTCATTTTCCTCTTTTGATGGCTTTGTGCTTGATTCTCCCTTGGAGGTATTATTATTTTCCTTTTAGCCAAGACTTTTTTTAATGAAAGGTGACCTATTATACCCAAAAATATTACCTAAGATTTTGGTATTCTTTCCAAACTTAAAGATTTTATCCAATAGAGTATTTTCTTTGTCTAGTTCCTTTCTCAAGGAAATAACTTCTACTTCTAGGTTTTCACAATGTCCTTTCTCTTTTAATCAAATTTTCACTTCTTCTTGTATACTCTTGTTCCTCTTCTAGTTATGTTTTCAGGATGGAAACTATTATTCAAACAAGAAGGCCTTTTTTCTTCTCATATTTCTGCAATAGTTCATTTTCACCTTGATATTATCTCTAAGTCTATCTATTCCTTCTAGATCACTAAAAAGTTATACTTGAAGATTTACTTCCCCATTAATATTATCATCCTATAAACTTAATTCTATTCTTTATTTTCTTCATATTCTCTATTGTCAGCCTTTGTATGAATGGCTATGATAAGAAGTTCTTCCTTGTCAATATTATATGTATATTCATCACTCCCTTTTGAGGAGATACTATATTCTCTAGAATAAAAACCTTTCTTCTTTGAATCCCTTTCTCCCTTGTGTCTATAAGAGTTTCTTCTATTTTAATTTTCTTATTTATCATCACTATCCTCACATTTTACATATGGTCATTTAACAAAAAAATGAAATATTCTATCACAATTAAAACATTTGAATGTTATCCTATCTTTGTATTTTCCAATTCAACTTTCAACTTTCTTACAAATTGTGATTATTTGCATCTAATTCATTTCCAGAAGAACCAATAACTTTATGTTATTTTTTCTTATTTGAAACTTTGAAATATGCTTCATTCATATCTGACTTTCATTTTTCTATGAGTGAAAATTTTAAGGATAAAAATTTATCTTAAAGTTTAGAAACCTTGGTGAATGTCAGTAATCCCTTATAGGAAAAATTTAAAATGTGCGTTGACATCCTTGTAAAAATATTTAAATTTCTAATGATTTATGTATAGTTTCTATAATTATTTTTTAATTCTAAAGGTAAAATATTTTTGTACTATAAAATTTGGGCAAATCAAATCTTAGGAAAAATAGATATTAGCAAATATTTTTTCTAGAAAAATCATGGAAAAATGTCCCATGTGTGATTATTAGCCCCTAATTTTTCCTTGTTTTCTATCTTCATTTCATATTCAATGATAATATCATGCAACTCATCCATCGTCAAATTTTATAGATCCTTCGTCTCTTCAATAGTTGGGATGTTTGCATCAAATATTAAGGGTAGAGATCTCAACACCTTCTATACAATCATTGATTCCTTAACTTCGTCACCAAGTCTCTACCAATTTTAACAATCTCATACACACAAGGGAATTATGTTGCAATATCTTATTCATCATTCATTATCAAGCTCTCAAATGGTGTTCTATGGGTTTGAATATTTTCCCTCTTCACCTTGTCATGTCCTTCATATATGTCTTGCAGTTTGTCACAAGTATCCTTTGTAGATCCACAATGCATTACTTTGAAAAACTAACTTTGATAAGCCACACAATATGGTATTCATGGATTTTACATTATTTACACAAGCCTTATTACTATCTTAATAAAATGTAAAAGTAACTAGAGCTTTATAACCATCCACTACATAATGACAAATGTTTAAACCAAGAGACAATAGATAAGTCCTCATCTTTAAACTCTAGAAGGCATAACTTATTCCATCAAATAATATATCCTTTCTTATTAAAGAACCTTCATGATCATCCATTGTCCCTTTTAAATATCCCCTCTAGTGATTGGACTATTTCCAAAGGAACCTTCTCTAATACAAATTGTTGGATTCACACTTATACTAAGAGAGGGGTTGAAGTTGTACCATACAATTCCCTACTTATTTAAACATTCATGAATCATTAAAAAATAATCTCACATATGGAACATAAGATATAAATGAAAATTTCATTACAATAGATCTATTTATGAACTAACCTACTAATACAAACTTTGTAGACACCAACTCACTATTACGAACTTGTAGGCAATAACATACAAGAAACACTAAGCCCTCATGATATGAAATTTGTAGGCACCAACCCATAGGAGACATAAATATGCTATGCTACAAGATTTGTAGGCATGAACCTACAAGATACACCATTACCCTCTACTACAAGATTTACAAGCACCAACCTATAAGAGACACCAATCCTCTATATTACAAGAGTTGTAGGAAAAACTGTAAGAGACATTAATCCCCACTACTGCGAATATCCATAGGAACCAACCTATTTCACTCAATATTCTTGCTACTTCTATCTTTGCCAAGTATATTAGTTGCTTCTATCTTGAATAGGTCTTCTTGTTGCTTCTTCCTTCACTAGGTCTGCTTCCTACTTCTCCTTTCCTTAGGTTTGCTAACTACTTCTACCTTCACTAACTATGCTTGCAATTTATGTTACCGTTGTGGCTAATGTGTTGTCCTTAATGGAAACCTCACTAATAAAGATGTCAAGATTTTGATAACATCTCTCATGCAATTTGGTATAGATGCTAAGTATGCTATAAGCAGAGAAATGAAAGTTCAATGATTGTTGGATGACACAAGTAAAGTTTGAGAAAGTATACGTGGTTCCTATGAAGAAGAGTCGCGTACATACACGAGTATTATGAGAAAAAGTCATGTACATAATCTGAACAATGTGAATATGGATACGAGTCATCATTACCATGTTATTGGCTCATACTAATTGTAGCAACAATGGTTATTTGATCTCCTCAAAGCATACTAACGACATTACCAAGGGATTTACCTGAGGTATTGGATAAATATAAAAGCTATATAAAGGGATGGAGATTAAGGTGTTATGTGTGCAAGTTATGGGTTATTCATGTGTAGTCTAATCTAAAACATGTGTGCACTAGGGAGCAAGAAGAAGACTGATATTTGAAAATTCTGAAGTTTGTTGACATATATGCTTGATTGATTTACTTAATACAAATGTCTATGCAGATAAGAATGATAGATCTATGATTATAATGATATTATGTTATAAATGAACTATTCAAAAGTCTATGGTACTGACAGTAAAGGGTGCAAAGAGTGAAATTATGTTTACAGTGTAAGTTTTTAGATTTGTATGCAACTTTGTCTCTGGATAGTTGCGTATTCTAGATTCCGCCCTTGGTTTTGGGAAAAATCAGGCCTATTCATGAAGCCATGGAACCCATCATTCGATCCCTCTACAGTAGTGATAACCTCAGCACCAGTTTGGGTGAGATTGCTAAGCCTACCCTTGCATCTCTGGAATCTCTCCTCGCTAAAAGCCATCGGAAATGCAATTGGGGAATTTTACTGCAGGTGCCCAGAAACAGAGGAATATACCAGAACCACCTATGCACTCATCTGTGTGGAAATGGATTTCAGCGCCGGATTCCCAGCTGAAATAAACCTAACAAGTAAAGACTATGTGTGGAACCAGAAGCTTGATTATGAAAGTGTCCTCTTCAGATGTCGATCGTGCTTTGAGACGGGGCATCTAGCCAAAAATTGCCCAAAAGCCTCTGAGAAAAATTTTGCTAGAAAAAACCACCACAAATCTACATGGTGGGAAGGAGTACAAAAAGAACACTACACTGTCATCAAAGAAGAATATTCTAGAGAAAACTCTGAGTCACAAGAAATCAAGGAAGAAGGAAACAACTCTCAAAGCAAGCAAGGAGAAAGCTCGCCCCAACAAATCAACAGTTATGAGGATTTGAATACAGCAGAAAATAAATCTTCATTTAACAGCAAAGCAGATCTCCTAAACCAAACTTCTCCGACTATAGATCGCGAAGCTAAGACACCAATGTCCCAAGAACCAGAAGAGATGAAGAAGATGCAAGACGAAGGAAGTTGGAAGACCGTAGAGAAAAGAAAGAAAGCTACAACACCAATCTCGCCAAGAAAAACGAGGAGCCAGACAAGTAAAAATTAAGAAAATTGTAGGTCTGATAGACCAATTTGGTCTCAGTGGACGTTAACCATCATCATCATCATCATGTGAATCTCGTTCTGTATAGTCACGTATAAAATCTGTGAATTTATTCTGTATGTTGAGATCCGTAAGAGAGTGTTATACATGTTAATTGTTTACATATGATGATATTTTTCATGAATGTCATGTATATGTTTTAGGTTTTGCAATGCTAATAAGTGATGGCATTTGATGAGTTTTGTTTTGTTTGTTGTTGTTTGTCGATGAAGTATTGATCATGTTGATCTCTATTTGAGAGTGTTGATTGGATTGAATATGGAATGGAATATTGATTGGTAATGATGCTACATTTTTGTGATTTTTGATTGGTTCAATGAATGGTTCATTACTTGATTCAGTGGTTTTCTTAGTGTTACAATAATTTAGTTTGACAGTTTTTTTAGTTGTCAGTGATTTGATATTTGTATGTAGGTTTTATGAAAAGGAAGCGTGTATATAAGCAGGTTCTATTAAGAATAGTCATGTACATATTTTAATGTTTATGTTCTAGTTTAGTTTTGCATTTAGTTGTTTAATGCTTTAGAGATTCAATCGGTTTACAGTGCTTCAATGATTTCAGATTCAATGTTTCAGTCTATCATATTGGTTTGGATTATTTTGGTGTGGGTCCAGTTTGAAAATATGATGAAAGGTGGCCTACAGGTTGTTTTATGATTATTTGATAGGTGGATCTAGTCTGAAACATTTTAAAAATTAGTCAACAAGGAGCCAAGGGTTACATCATTCAATAAGGGGGTAGGATCTCCCTTCCAGTAGTATTTTGTAAATGTGATCAGGGAGTTGTATGTCCCTTCTAGTAAAATCTGGAGAACGAATGGAGGTTGTAGCCTCCTGTAGGTGGGTCCCTACTTACTAGTAAGAGTCTGCATTAATGCCAAAATGTAATGAATATTTTCTTTACATAATAATAAAGAAGACAGAGACAACAACAACAATAGTTTTCTCCCACATTGGGTTTCCATCTAAAATTTTGGTGTTCTATTTATGTTTCTCATGTGCTATGATTTACTTTTTCTTTACTACTTACTAATTTTATTATGCATTGGTTAAGCTAACTCACTAATGGAAGTTAAGATAAATTAAGTAAATTGGATATACGTTGTTTGAATTCATAAGGGTCACATGCATATGTTGGTTACATGAATAACAGTGGTTTTTATAATTCAGAATAAGAAATGAAAAGTCAAAGTGAGTTATAAATACTAATTCACCCCCTCGCAAGTATTTTTCATAGTAATTGGTATCAAAGAAGGTACATCAAAGGACGCTTGATCACTTAAAGGGAGATCCATCAAGATTAGTAATGAAGAAGGAATATTTTTTGTCAGGCCACCTTTGTATAATGGAACTAACTTTGTGTTTTGGAAATGCAAAATGAGAGCATATTTGTAGGAACTAGGAGCTGGTGTTTGGGAAATTATTGAAGGTGGATATCAATATCAAAGCTCCATCCCCTTAGATGATGCATGGAAGAAATAGTATGAGACCAATGCGAAGGAATTCAATGCTATCTTGGGAAGCTTGATTGAATCTAAATTTCTGAAGGTCATGCAACGAAATACTGCAAAGGCTATATGGGACAAGATTTTCAAAACCTATGCAGGTGACATTAAGGTAAAAAGTGTTAAACTTTAAAAAATTAGAATTCAAAATGAGACTCTTAGAATGCATGATGATGAAAGTACTGCAAGATTTTTCCTTAGGGTATATGAGATCATTAACTCAATGAAAACTATTGGTGATGAGATAAAGCATTCTACTATTGTTGAGAAAATTCTAAGATCTCTAACCTTAACTTTCAATTCCAAAGTCTCTGCCATTGAAGAAACCAAGATTTGAAGAATATTACTATTGAAAAAATCCATGGGATTTTAACATCCTATGAGATGAGAAGAAGGGGTCCATTAGATATTAGAGAAGAAACATTCAAAGCTAAAAATAAAGGGAAGGAAAAGGAAGAGTCTGTGGAAACAGGGTACATTTCAGATGAATAAGAAGTGAATTTTGTGAAGAAACTCCAAGTAGGAACTGGTAGGTTTAAAGGTAAGCTTCCTTTTAAATGTTTTGTTTGTGGAAGAGTAGGTCACGATGCTACTAAATGTCCTTATAAATAAAATCATGAGAAAGGGAAGAATTTTCCAAAGAGGAAAGTTAAAAGAAATTTTGATAGAAATAATTTTTTTTTATATTCATGAATATAGTGAATATTCTTCCAATAATGAGGATAATGAATCAAATCAGGATTATCCATTATTTGTGGCATTTGAAGAAAATGTGTAGATGAATTTGATGATGTCTATATGGAATCTCTAGAAAAAATTAATTGTGAATATTACTTTAATAATGAGGATGATGAATCCGATCATGATTATCCATTACTTATGGCATTTGAAGAACAATGTGTAGATGAATTTGATGATGTCTTTATGGATGCTCTAGAATAAATTGATAAACACAACATTATAAATAGGAATCAAGAAAAGGAAATCAATATGTATTAGGAAAAAACTCTTGTTAAAGAAATAACTCAATTAAAAATATATCTAGAAGAAGCTAAATTAGTTGAAGAAGCTTTGAAAATACAAGTTCTAGAAAAGAAAAGGCACTTTGAGAATTTAGAACTTGAAATTTTGTGTGTAAGAAAGGAACTTCAAAAAACAAAGGCTCTAAAACTTAGATTTGCTAAAGGATCTGAGACTTTAGAAGAAATCAGTAAAGTGCAATGCTCTCCTCGAATCAATATAGACCTTAGATACAAGCGAAATGGTGAAACATCAAAACCTATGAAATCTTCTGAAACATGTGTAGGAATCTATGTCAATGTAGTAAAAGGAAGCATGCATCCAAATTATAAAACTCAGAAAAATAATGAAGGATAAAATCCTTCCCATGCAAAACAACCTTACCAATAACAAAAGATAAGCTACTCAAGAAGGTATTACACTCCCAGGTATTCTTACTTCAATGGTTAATGCTTCACTTGTCACAATTCTGGTCATAAACAAGTTCATTGTGTTTTGTATACAACAATTATGACTAGAGAAGCAAGAAGACAACATAATGCAATCAAGACAAAGAAGTATTCTTATAATGTTTTGTCACCTCTTCATATTTAAATTGAACATTCTATTTTTACTAACTTTGATCACGAAGAAACTGAATGCAGAAGGAGGTTGAATTCATCTTATCAACTTGAACATAAGACAATACCACCCAAGATATGGAAAAAGAAAAATACTTCCTTTGAAAATTCCGGTATAACATTGTTTACAGAAGATCAAGAGAATATGTGGTACGTCAACAACAAATGCTCAAAGCATATGATAGGTGATTGAGATAAATTTATTTCTTTTAATGAAAATAAGAAAGAAAAGAACGTGAATTCTGGTAATAACACCCCTGTTTCTATCAAAGGGAAAGGATTTGTGATTTTAAAGAAATAGGTCAAGGCTTATAATGTATTAATTGCTGATGGGTTAATGTATAACTTGTTAAGTGTTAGTAAAATGTGAGATCAAGGGCATGAAGTTATTTCCATATCAAATAATTGTGTGGTAAGAAACCTGGATACAATTAAGATCATAATCAAGGGAACAAGAACTCTAGTTAATGTTTATGCCCTACAAGGCGGCGAAGAGCTCTCCTTCTTTAGAAAACCTTAAGAAAGTTGGCTTTGGCACAAAAGGTTGGGGTACCTCAACTTTTCTCAATTATGTAAATCAAGTGGGATAGGAGCACTTCGTGACTTTCTCAATGTTTCTCCACCTAAAAATAACATTTACAAATCATGTCAATTTGGTAAGAATTCTAGAGTTTAGTTTAAAGATAAAGAAGGTACTTCAAGTAAATCCATTGAACTTGTGCACACTTATTTATGTGGTCCTATGAGAAAGAAGACTCTTCTAGTGAACAATACTTCATATTATTTATTGATGACTTTACAAGAGTGTGCTAGTTTGGTTTACTAAAGTGTAAATATGAGGCATTTGATAAGTTTATAGTATTTAAGGATTGGTAGAAAATGAATTAGATATAAAAATAAAATTTCTTAGATCTGATAGAGGAGGAGAGTTTATATCATATGAGTTCTTTAATATTTTTTGAACAACATGGCATCAAAATACAATTTGACCTAGCTAAAACTCCTCAACAAAATGGAGTGGTAGAAAGAATGAACAAGACAGTGAAAACAAATTACACGTCTCATCCTTAGTGAGTCAGGAACACCTCACACCTTATGGGGGAAATAGTTCATACAACTGTGAATATACTGAACAAAGCTCATGTATGAGTAAACAATGATAAAACTCCATATGAACTCTAGTTTGGTAAGCCTCCAACTGTCAAACATTTCAGAATTTTTGGAAGAAAATGTTGCATAAATAAAAATAGTGATAATCTTGGAAACCTTGAATCTAGAGTTGCTGAAGGAATCATCCTTGGATATTGTTCTAGAAGAAAATGATATAAATGTTACATTAAAAGGCTTCAAAAGATTTTTGAATGCATAGATGTTGTGATTGATGAAGCATCCACAAGTACAAAAAGGGGAGCACAAGCACATAAAG
This sequence comes from Pinus taeda, assembly GCA_000404065.3. Lineage (NCBI taxonomy): Eukaryota > Viridiplantae > Streptophyta > Pinopsida > Pinales > Pinaceae > Pinus > Pinus taeda. The sequence goes on from APFE030066208.1 coordinate 16,218, forward strand.
AACCTCTCCCTACTTCAAACAAAAATGTTGTAGGAGAAGGAGAAAGAGAAGCATTAGAAGAAGGAAATGATATATAATAAAAGACACCATCAAGGTATGTTCAGAAAAATCATAATAAATCTCAATTTCTAGGTGAAAAGGAAGCAGGAATATAAACTAGAAGAAAACTTATTGGGACTTCTAGTCACTTAGCCTTACTATCCACAATTGAACCTAAAAATTGTAATCAAGCAAGAAAATATGAAGGTTGGGATAAGGCAATGCATGAAGAAATTGATCAAATAGAAAAGAATCATACATGGGAACTAGTACCAAGGCCTCATGATGAAAATGTAATTGAAACAAAGTGGGTGTTTTAAAACAAAATAAATGAAAATGGAGAAGTAATTTGAAACAAGGAAAGACTTGTATGCAAAGGCTATGCTCAACAAAAAGGGATGGACTTTGAAGAGACAATTTCTCCTGTAGATATACTTGAATCCTTAAGAATTTTTCTTGCATTTTCCATCTTTCATAACTTTAAGGTATATCAAATGGATGTTAAATTTGAATTTTTAAGTGGGTATCTAGAAGAAGAAGTTTATATTGAACAACCTGAAGGATTCATTCTTGGTAATAATAAAAAAAAATAAAAAATTCCAAACTTAATAAGGCATTGTATGGGTTAAAACAAGCTCCTTGTGTATGGTACTGTCGTCTTGAAATGTACCTTCAATAATAAGGATTCAAAAAGGGATCTGTAGATATCAACTTATATATCAAATTTGATGAGAAAAAACTTTTGATAGTAGTATTTTATGTAGATGACATCATATTTCGAAGTAATGTAGAATCTATCAGTCAAGTATTTTCTTTAGTTATGCAACAATAATTTGAAATGTATCTACTTGGTGAACTAACATACTTTCATGGTGTTCAAGTCCAACAAACTAAAGATGGTATCTTCCTTTCTCAAACCAAGTATCTCAAGCAAATTTTAAAGAAATGTGGAATTTAAGAATGTAAGTTTGTATGCAGATCTATGGTAATAGGATGCAATCTTAGTCAAAATGATGATTCTCCTTTAGTTAATCAACCAAAATACAGATCTATGATTGGCAGCTTTCTCTATACTATAGGTACAAGACCAAACATTATGCATGTAGTTGGCATAGTTGAAATATTTCGAGAAAATCCAAAGGAAACTCATCTCCAAGCAATTAAAATAATATTCAAGTATCTATAAGGCACTTAATATTTTGGTCTATGGTATCCCAAAAACACAGACTTTGCATTTCATTCTACCGATCTGTATTTTTTGGATCATTTTCGATCCCCCCAGATCACCTCGAATATGGTCCAATCATGACAGGTAATTTTCCATGGTTATGATTGAAAAAGTACTAGTGGAGGAACATTCTATTTGGGACCTCACTTAATTTCTTGGTTCAGTAAGAAACAAGGTTCTATCGCTTTATCTATTGTTGAGGTGGAATATGTTGTTGTTTAATCTTGTTGTAATCAACTTCTATGGATGATAAAAACATTGCAAGATATTCAAGTCATGTGTCCTCAACATGTACCTATTCTTTGCAATAATATTAGTGACATAAGTATCTCAAAAACAATTATCATGCACTCAAAAGCCAAGCACATTCCAATCAAATACCATTTTCTGAGAGAGTAGGTGATTGATCAAAAAGTCAAATTGGAATATGTTCCTTTAAAGGAATAAGTTGTAGACATATTTACAAAGCTAATTCCACGTGAATCCTTTGAATATGTTAAATATAAATTAGGAATGATTCCTGCCTCTTCACTTTGCTAATTATTCTAATAGGCATGTCATGATCAGGGGAAGTTGTGGTTGTAAACTCCTACAGTTTACTTTTTGTATGTGGATGGTATGAAAGACAATCATGTATATACATAGTTTTTGAGTTAGACAATCACATATAATCCTCAATAATAGAAAAGGAGTAGCACGGATTCAGGGGGAGCTTCCTCTATGCTTTCATCATTTCATTATTGGTAGTTTGGCTCTCAAATTTGTTTGCTGCAATCTGTTGGTGATACCTTTATGATGTTTAAAATTATGATTGATTCATATAATTTAATCTTATGTTGTTGATACTAAGATGATTCTTAATGTATTTTCTAAGATGGATATGATCAACATTGATGGTTTCATAAGTTCAAGGGGAGATATTAATATGATTTTAATAGTGCATTGTTGGCATTATGATTTATTGAGTAGTTATGGTTGTGTAATGGGTTTAGGATGCATTCATATAATTTATGCTATATGATGCTTGATGATGAGGAAGTTCATGTTGTTGCATATGTTGTTGCTATCAGATGTTTATGTTGTAGATTGTTATGTGGTAAATGATGGTTTTTGACGACTATTATGGTCTTGATACCTCATGGTAGACGTTCTTATCTTTTAAGCATCATATGTGTCTCTTGATGTAAAGGTCATGAAAATAACCATATTGTAAATCATTGTAAAATTTAGTCATGTATGGGCTATGTATTTAATCCCATTATTTTGGGACATTGATGTAAAAGTTGGGTCAAATATGTAATCCCACTGTGTTGGGTGATTGATGTAATAATGAGTCATTGGTGATAGGAAAGGTCATATTTGGTTGAGTCATAAAGCCTTGTACTTTTATTGTATACCTTTAGAAGGTCTACCATATGCTTAGGGGGAGCGTGGTCAATATACATATTTCCTTCAGCAAATCAGCCCTACAACAATTAACACTACAAGGTGTGTACTTCAATCAACCTAGTTCAACCCTTTGCCCTTGACGTGAAAGGGGGAGATAATTTTGGTGTTTCGAGAAGAATGTTTGGAGATAAGCTTGGTGTGCTTGAGAGAAGACTTGGTGTTTGCAGGTATATTTGTAGGTGGTGTCTAAACACCAAAGTGGCTTCCATCAAGTCCAAAGGGGGAGATTGTTGGAATTATGGCTAATGTTGAGGTATAATACGTTGTTATTGAATCTTGTTGTAATCAAATTCTATGGATGAACAAAACATTGCAAGATATTCAAGTCACTTGTCCTCAACATGTACCTATTCTTTCTGATAATACTAGTTCCATAAGTATCTCAAAAACAATTGCCATGCACTCAAAACCCAAGCACATTCCAATCAAATACGATTTTCTAAGAGAGCAGGTGATTGATCAAAAAGTCAAACTGGAATATGTTCCTTCAAAGGAACAAGTTACAGACATATTTACAAAGCTACTTCCACATTAATCCTTCGAATATCTTAAACATAAATTAGGAATTATTCCTACCTCTTCACTCTGCTAATTGTTCTAACAGGCATGTCATGATGAAGGGGAGTTGTGGTTATAAACTCCTATAGTTTAATTTTTGTATGTGGATGGTATGAAAGACAATCATGTATATACACAGCTTCTAAGTTATAAAGTCATGTATAATCCTCAATAACAGAAAAGGACTAGCATGGATTTAGGGGAGCTTCCTCTATGCTTTCGTCATTTCATTATTGGTAGTTTGGCTCTAAAATTGGTTTGTTGCAATCTGTTTGTGATACCTTTATGATGTTTAAAATTATGATTGATTCATATAAGTTGATATTATGTTGATATTACTAAGATTGTTCTTCATGTATTTTGTGAGATGGATATGATCAAAATTGATGGTTCCATAGATTTATGGGGAGAAACTATTATGATTCTAATAGTGCATTGTTGGGATTATGATTTCTTGAGTACGTGTTGTTGTGTCATGGGTTTATGATGCGTTCATATAATTTATGCTATATTATTCTTGATGATGAGGATGTTCATGTTGTTGTATATGTTGTTGATGATCTATATTTTCATTAATGTCAATATGGAAATATTCTAGGATACTAAATGATGATATGAAGCCAACGAGAAGCAGTGTAGATCCATGAAGAAACAGGAGCAAGAAGCGAAGGAGAAAAGCCATCAGGGAATCCATCGGAAGAGGTCATTGGAAGCCACAAGAAGCAAAAAGGAACACATCGACAGAGGTGCATAAATAGTGTTAACGGAGGAGTTAACATGAAATATTGGAGAAATAGCAGAGGAGTTAACATATCAGAGGAGTATTGCAGAGTATCATAGGAGTTAACATCAGAGGAGCCATATCAGAGATATCGCATGAAATATCGGAAGGAGCAAAGAGGAACACGTAGTGAGGAAAGAGCCAAAAAGAGGAACACATCATAGAAAGAAGATTTATCGGAAGAGCAGAAGAGTCAAGAGAAGTCATAGGAAGATAAGCCATAGGGAAAACAACAATATTGGAAGAATCATATGTAACATATGCCCAAGATGAACCGATAGAAAGAAAACAACAGAGGAGCATAAGCGAAGTCATCGAAGGTCACAGGAAGATAAGCCACAGGAGAAACAGTGATATCGGAGGACAATTACAATAAGCCCTAATTAATATCGCATCGTAAGTTATGAAGGCTTGACAAATTGAATCCCCCGACTGCGATATAAGGTTTGAACCCGATCGCTATATTATAAACCGCCCTATTGTAATATCGCATCCGCATGTATCGGAACCTTCACATCACAAGTCTTAAAGTAATGTCACATTCAAACTATGATTGCGATATGTACTTTGGACCCTATCATTTTAGGATACATCCTAAAGAAATATCGCATCTGTCACATATCACAAGCCTTGAAGGGATGTAACGATGGAAAACTGTGATCGTGATATTATTATGGACCCAATTGCACCACTATGACATGACTTAATGTAATATCACATCCTTTGAATCATAAATTTTAAAAGGGATCGACTATGTTATCAGAAGACCTCCAAAAGTTGCGATTGCGATTAAGGTGATGATGTGGCAGGTGGGACCACCCATTATATGGTTTTAACTATGTTGATATGTGAAGATTAATGATGTTGATATCGGAGGACAGAGTATGTTATGAGCACGACTTGTAAAAGACCTCTGGAAGATGTGATTGCGATTAAAGGAAGAACATGGCATGTGGGACCTCCCTGTGGGTATAGCCTCTCCTATGAAATCCTTCGTAAATAATGAGTCTATTGTATGAATATTAAAAAGAGCCTCTCTGATATAATTTTAATATGCAACATTGTTGTAATTCGGCCTCTCTTCCAGATGAACATGTCTTTTGAGTATTGGTGAACTCGAAGAGATAGAATAAGTCGAAGGTCGAGAAGCCAAAAGATCAAGCGAGTGAAAAGGAAGCCAAAGGTTAGGCTTATCGGGCATCTGTAATAGAGAACAAGGAAAGTTTGTAGGGTGTGCACTGTAAGAAACAGAGGAAGCTGAAGGTCTAGCAGATGTCGAAGAAGCAAGAGGACAGAAGTAAGTCATAGGTCTAGCATGGTTGGGAGTAGAGAATTACTAACAAACATACCCAGACAATTTATAGCAGAGGGTTGGAGCCCTTGGGGTTGGTGCCTCAAAACTAGAAGGATTGGTGTCCTGGGAGTTGGTGCTCCTAAATCCAAGGTTGGTGCCTTGACAAGACAGGGTTGGTGCTCGTGTGGTTAGAGCCTCACAAAAAGTCCAAGTTGGTGCTTGGAAACTAGTTGAAGCCCTATATACATTGTACTTGATTTATTGCGAATATTATATTAACAAAAGAATTTATTCCAATTATTTATTTTTGTGTTCAAAATATAAATGATTTAACTGATAAAAATAACAATTGAAAAGAAATATTGATCCCCCCCCCTTCTCAGCATTTCCAATAGTTGGTATCAAGGCCAGCTTCTTCTTATTAGCCTAACAACTAGAAGAAGGATTCTTAGTCACAATGAGAAATCAAGAAGTGTCAATAAGACCTCCTCTGTTCAATGGCACAAATTTGGTTTTTCGAAAAAAGAATGTCCTACTACTTAATGTCCCTTGGACCTGAAGTTTGGCACTCAGTTTTGAATTTATACATAGCTCCTTCCACTCTTCCAATATATCAAGACGAAAGGAAAGCTTACATTGCAAATGTAGAAGCCTTAAACTGCATCATTAGTGGAATCACTAATTCTGAATTTACAAAAGTCATGAATTTTAACTCGGCCAAAGAAGTATGGGATAAACTAATTAGCTTATATGATGGGGACTCCAAAGTTAAGAAGGAAAAGCTTCAAACTCATAGAAGGCAATTTGAAATTCTAAAAACGGATGATGAAGAAGATATTGCATCATACTTTCTTCGAGTAGCTGAAGTGGTCAACTCTCTTAAAGGATTGGAGGAAAACGTTGAAGAAATCACTATTGTTTGAAAGGTCTTAAGATCTCTCCCAGACAGATTTGACTCCAAAGTAAGTTCCATAGAAGAAATGAAGGATCTAGATACTCTAAAGATGGATGAACTTCATGGAATCCTCATTGCTTATGAGATGAGAAAAGGATGCCCAAGTTCCAAAGATGCAACATTTAAGGCCTCAAAATCAAAAAAGGGGAAAGAATGGAATACTAGTACTGATGACTCCGATGTTGAATCCGAATTGGCACAATCTGTACGAAGACTAAAGAAAGGATCTAAGCTAAAAGGTAAGCACCCTCTTATTTGTTTCAAACGTGGAAAAATAGGTCATTATGTTTCAAAATGTCCTCATAAGCATGATAGTGATGGTGAGGAAAATTCTAAATGGATGGTATACAAAAAGAAAGGGTTCAATAAGAAGAATTTCTTCTCTAAGCAAGATGAGTATGATGAAGATGAAATTTGTAGTCATCAAAAAGAAATCAACTAATTAGTTCCATCACCGCAAAGGAGGTAATGAAGAACCAGATGAAGAAAATGACCATGCTAGAAGCCAAGAAGTATTATTCATGTCATTCACAAATGATGATGATTTAGGGCTAGAAGGAAATGTAGATGAATTGTTAATGAGTATCATTGAAGAAAATGAGAAATTACAAAATAAAATCATCTCTCTCAAGGTAGAAAACGAGGAAACAAAAATAAGGGAAGACCTCTTGAAAAATAAGCTAAAAGAAAAATAAGAAACTTGTGAAGAATGTGAAGTCAAAATAGTATCTTTGAAGAAGGAATTGGGGCAAGTCAAAAAGGGTTGGGAAAGCTCTCAAATACTTGACACTATCCTAAATAATCAAAAACCTTAACATGACAAATCCGGGATAGGTTTTAAAGGATAATAATCAAGTACTAAGAATAATGTGAAAAGCTATGTCGATGTACTTTCCAGTAACCCAAAAGAAGAAATATTATTTCATCAAAGGCCCATCTCAAATCCAAAGAATGAAGAGAGAGTAACTCCAAGGAAGAATGTTGATTCAAAGCATCACTATTACAATATGTACAAAACATTATTTCATCAAAGGCCCATCTCAAATCCAAAGAATGAAGAGAGAGTAACTCCAAGGAAGAAAGTTGATTCAAATCATGGTTATTATAATAGGTACAAAACTATCTTTTTTGGGCATTGTTTTTATTGTAAAAATTGTGGTAATCAAGCTAGACATTGCATGGCCCGTAAGAATGAAACACCAAAATTGAAGGATCAAACAAACAAACCATATGGTCCCAAAAGGCAAGGACAAATCAAGACCTACAACTCTTTTGTTCCCTTGGCCAAATTTGATCCGATTTTCTCATTATGTAATGATAATGGACACAATGAACAAAATTGCCCCCTCAAAAGAAGAATAGCAAAATATGAGAATCCCAACACGGATAAATGTGCCCTAGCTCTATGTGCTCGCAGTGATGAAAATCATTGGTTTGTGGATAGTGAGTGCTCCAAACATATGGCAGGGGACAAAAGGAAGTTTGTCTCATTAAAAAAAAGGAAGGAAATGTATCCTTTGGAAGTGGATATGCCAAAATTGCTGGAAAATGAATTCTTACCCTTACTAATGGAAATTGAAAGGCTCAAAATGCTTTTCTAGTAAACGGGCTCAAACATAATCTCCTGAGTGTTAGTGATGCAGGAGCATCCAACACCCTCAGACAAAGGGAGGAATCCAAAGCGGAGCGAAGAGGAAGACGTGGACCAGGGGAGCAAAACAGGGAAAAATATGTTTTAAAATAGATTTAAAAATGGAAAAAGATGGATAAAAGTCTCGAGGAGACTTATCTTCCATGCATGCTTTATGGAGGGCTTTTCTTAGAGAAAATCATGGAGAGATCTGATCGGATCCTTTCAGTGATCTAATCCAATGATCCAATGTATCTTAGAGATTGATGAACCTATGCGTTCTATGAATATAGGTAATAGGATAGAGTGAGTGAGATAGATAGAGTTTGTGTAATCAGTGCATAGACTGATGTAGTCGGGAGGAAGACTTGAGCTAAAGTTGAAATGCCTTAGATTTGTAGCTATATTGTGACTAATAAGAAAGTGTGTGTTTAAGTGTGCACCTATGTGTCATGTAATTGTGCCTTTTAAGTTTTGTTATGTATATATGCGTGAATGGCTTGTAAGTGTGTTGAATGTTGCAGGTTGATCAACCATCGATTACGGAAAGGATCGATGGTGACCCAGAGATAGTAATGAAATTTATGCATGTTTGATAAACTATGGCAGAACTATGTTTAACACAGAATCCATCGACGACGAGCAATATTAAACTAAGGAGGGATCAACAATAATGCATAGCAACCGTTGGATCTTATGGATCAACAGTCTAGATCCCTTATCGCATCGGCGGCAAAACCTTTATCACATTGACAGAACTCTTTATGAGTTATCAGAACCGGCCGAAGTGAGATTGCGAGTGCAATGTTGTGATTAAGCGACAACCATCGGATCTAGAGTCAGATCGATGGCCCAAAAGAAATCGGTGATCTCAATCAGGAAAGTTAATGGGACATTACGATAGTGCCAATGTGGCAGAACGACGATACACCCATGGCGATATCATCGATAAACTAATAGGTGATCGGGTAGTCAGAGGTGCATCAAACGACGATTAGGAGATTTGGAAGACAGACCCAATGTGGAGATAGGTGCAGCTTAATGTTTTTTTGAAGTTCGATGCATGGACTCTAAGTAGAGGTTTTCCTTTGTAAATCTCTTGTTCCCTTATATCTCTGATAGTTAAATGACTAGGGTTTTAAAGAATTAAAAGAATATTTTAAGCTCTTGATTGTGGAAAGAGCCTCCAATATGTGTGTGATCCATGATTTTTAAAGGCTTGTAGCCTCAAAGTGCTTCTAAAAGGCTTAGTGGGCCATAACCTATAGGCCTCAGATTTGATTTATTAAGGGAAAGGGATTTTGATTAACCCCCAAAATCTCATCACCATCATTTGGTACCAGAGCAGATGAAGATTTTTCATATAAGAAAGGGAAAGGATTCCAGAAAGAAATAAGAAGGAGCAGAAGGTACAGTTGATAAAGCTGGAGATTTATGGTCTTACTGTCACACAAAGAACGACAGCCAAAGGTGAGAAGATTACAGCAAACCTAGAGCATGGAGTGCTCATATGGTTCCAAAGGAGAGAATATGAAGGATGCCAAAAGACCGAGTGAGGAGGGATTGGTGAGGTATCGTGTAGCAGAAGGAGACTATTATTGCAAAGGTTTGGTTACAGCTCACAAAAGACCATGAAGGCAGTTCCACTGAAGAACGAAGTGGGTAGAATTTCTAAAGACAAGGAAAAGCATATGATCAGGAGGTCATATATTTTTGTGCCTTGGGAGTTTGATGCAGGAGCATCTAGCACCCTTAGACAAAGGGAGGAATCTAAAGTGGAGCGAAGAGGAAGACATGGACCAGAGGAGCAAAACAAGGAAAAATTTGTTTTAAAACAGATTTAAAGATGGAAAAAGATGGATAAAAGTCTCGAGGATACTTATCTGCCATGAAAGCTTTATGGAGGGCTTTTGTTAGAGAAAATCATGGAGAGATCTGATCAAATCATTTCATTGATGTGATCCAATGATCGAATGTATCTTAGAGATTAATGAACCTGTGTGTTCTATAAATATATATAATAAGTTAGAGTGAGTGATATAGATAGAGTTTGTGTAATCAGTGCATAGACTGACGTAGTCGGGAGGAAGACTTGAGCTAAAGCTGAAATGCCTTAGATTTGTAGCTATGTTGTGAATAATAAGAAAGTGTGTGTTTAAGTGTGCACCTATGTGTCATGTAATTGTGCCTTTTAAGTTCTGTTATGTATATATGCGTGAATGGCTTGTAAGTGTGTTGAATGTTGCAGGTTGATCAACCATCGATTACAGAAAGGATCGATGGTGACCCAGAGATAGTAATGAAATTTATGCATGTTTGATAAACTATGGCAAAACTATGTTTAACACAGAATCCATCAATGGTGAGCAATATTAAACTAAGGAGGAAGCGGCAAGAATGCACAACGACCATTGGATCTTATGGATCAATGGTCCAAATCCTTTATCGCATCGATGGTAGTACCTTTATCACATTGGTAAAACTACTTATGAGTTATCAGAACTGGCGGAAGTGTAATTACGAGTGCAATGTTGCGATTAAGTGACATCCATTGGATCTTGATTCAGATCGACAGCCTAGAAGAAATCGGTGATCACAATCAGGAAAGTTAATGGGACAGTACGATAGCACCGATATGGCAGAACGCTGATACATCGATGGTGATATCGCCAATAAACTAATCGGTGGTCGGGTAGTCGGAGGTGCGTCAATTGGCGATCAAGAGATTCAGAAGACGGACCCGACGTAGAGATAGGTGCAACTTAATGTTTGAGATTCAGAAGACAGACCCGACGTAGAGATAGGTGCAGCTTAATGTTTTTTTCAATTCCGATGCATGGACTCTAAGAAGAGTTTTTCCTTTGTAAATCTCTTGTTCTCGTATATCTCCGATAGTTAAATGGCCAGGGATTTAAATACTTATAAGCATATTTTAAGCTCCCGATTCTGGAAAGAGCCTCTGATATATGTGTGGTCCATGATTTTTAAAGGCTTGTAACCTCAAATCACTTCCGAAAGGCTTAGTAGGCCATAACCCACAAGCCTTAGATTTGATTTATTAAGGGAAAGGGATTTTGATTAACCCCCAAAATATCATCACCATCAGTTAGCCAAATCTGTGATCAAGGACATAATGTTGTCTTTAGCACTAAAGATTGTCAAATAAGAAACTCTTCCTTAGGGGAACTTGTGGCGAAAGGGGTTAGAACACCTGATAACATCTACATTCTAAATAAAATTCAAGAAGATAAATGTTACTTAAGTAAAACAGATGAAAACTGGTTGTGGCACAAGCGACTTGGACATACAATCTTCGATAACTTGATTAATATGAGCAATATTAATGCAGTACGAGACATCCCAAAGCTATTCAAGCCAAATCAAGGAGTATGTGGTCCATGTCAACATGGAAAGCTAACTAGAACTAGCCACAAGACTAAGGAGTTTTCTACATCAAAGCCTTTGGAGATCATCCATGCTGATTTATGTGGACCAACTAGAACTCCTGCACTCCAAGGAGAAAGGTACTTTGCTTTATCTGTTGATGACTATACTATAATAATGTGGGTATATTTCATAAAATATAAATCCAAAGCATTTGATTGTTTAAAGAGTCTTAAAGCTCTTGTAGAAAATGAAAAGGACTCTAAGATTAAATGTCTTAAAACATATAGAGGGGGAGACTTCACATCAAAATAATATGATGAGTTATGTAAAGTACATGGAATCGAAATAGAACTCTTTGCTGCTAGAACACCCAAGAAAATGGGGTAGTTGAAAGAAGAAACCGAACAGTTCAAGAAATAGCAAGAACAATGTTAATAGCAGCTGACTTACAACCAAAATTCTAGAGAGAAGCAGTTGGGACAACTGTTTATACCTTGAATCAAACTCAACTAAGACCAAATAATGAGAAGACTCCTTATGAATTATGGAAAGGAAGACCTGCTTCAGTAAAATACTTCAAGATTTTTTGTGTTGGCATTATGATATAGGTGATGCAAGTGTTGTCCTTGATGGAAACACACTCATATGACAGATCACAATATGGCAGGTAATCAGCAAAGAATGAAGAAAGAAAGGTATACGCAGGTTCACCATTGACCAAGCCGCGTATACACGCAGGTTCATTGTATAACAAGTCGCATATACAAATAAGGTATACGTAGGTTCACCATTGACCAAGCCGCGTATACACGCAGGTTCACCATATACAAAGTTGTGTATACGTACACACACACTTTCACAAGAGGAAAAACGTGTATACCTTGGAAAACTAAGTTTTTGGTCCAAAGTATTTGATCCATGGTATTGCTCCAAGGTATCTGGACCAAGGTATTGACCCCAAGTATTAGATCCAAGGTATTGATCCTAACTGGTTTTGGTCCATGGTATTGAGCAAGGCCTAAGACTATAAAAGGAGGAGAAGGTCATTAGGCCAAGGAAGCAAGCATTGAATATCTGATGAAGTGTGAGATCTAGCATGTGCGTTATGGGTTTATGATGCTTGGATTGATCTGAACCAAGGATGCACCTATGTGGATGATGATGGATGATGGATTGGGATCTTAAGACTTGGAATGTTTTATCATTATGTGGTTTGATCATGGATAGACTAGATCTGAATTACTGACGCATGTTTATTATATATATATTATGATCTGGGTATGATTGATGTCTAGAATAGCTGCAAAGTTATGAGTTAATATTTGCAGATCTTTACACAGGTTCGCTTTGGTAAAAGCATGTATACACATAGGTTTGGTTCATCAGAGTAGCGTATACATAATGAAATGTGATATCTGAATATGCAATTGGTTCTAGTGGTTGTTATAGAGTTCTGGTTTCTGCTCTGTGTTCTGGTGATTGTGTTTTGATGACAGGGCTTCAATGATTCAGTGATTGGGTGATTGATGATTGGTTGATGCAATAGTTGCATTGTAGTAGTGATTGATTTTAAGCTTCAATGTTGTTGATGGGTCCAGTATGAAAATTTGATGAAATGTGGCCTTCATATATGGTGTTGTGATCCAAGTGTATATAGTCTAAAAATTTATTAAACGTGGTCCCTGGAGGAAGATGAAGGTTGGAGCCTTCAGTAGGTCGGCGCCTACATACTGGTAAACATATCAGCCAGTACAAGAGCCAACGGGTTGGAGTTCCCTTCTAGCAGTAGCTGGAAAATGAGAGAGGGTTGTAGCCTTCTGTAGGCCAGCGCCTACATACTAGTAAATATAGCGGCTAGTACAAGAGCCAGGGGGTTGTAGTTTCCTTCGAGTGGTAGCTGGAAAGCGAGAGAAGGTTGTATCCTTCTGCAAGTGGGTTCCTACATACTGGTATGAGTCTGTGCCAGTATAATATTGTAAACAAGTTTTTCTTATATTAAAGGAAGACGGCAGCAGGTGGTTTTTGTCCTGCATTGTGTTTCCACCTTACATCATGGTGTTCATGTGTGTTTCTTATGTGTGATGATCTGTTCTAGTTTACTACACATGTATTTATATGGTTAATGAATTTTTGATGCACTAATTAAAGATCAACATATGATGGATTAACTGAATCATAAGTTTACTAGATATACGCTAGTTGAGTTAAACACAGTTGCGTGTACACACAGGTTCCCTTAACTGAAGTAGTGTATATGAATAAGAGTATGAAATGAAAAAGTATTATTGATTTGCTAATACTGTTTCACCCCCCCCCCCCCCCCCCCCCCCCCCCCCCCCCACCTCTCAGTATTATTTCCAACATTTGGGAGCAAGTGCTTCATAAAAATCAATGATGATTCACCTGGAAAATTTGATTCTCGGGTTGACGAAGGGATATTCCTTAGATATTCTACAAGGAGCAAAGCCTACAAGTGCTACAATAATTGACTACGGAAAATAGTGGAAATCATTAATGTGAATATTGATGAAGACCTTCTAGAAAAAGAAATTGAAGAACATGAAGTTGACCCTCTCATTGAATAAGAACCTGAAAAGGAAGAAAAATATCAAGAAAAACACAAGGAAAAAGAACCATCTCAAACCCCTTATAAGATGAAGTTTCTCCAAAAACATCACCCAGAAGAGCATATTATTGGCAATATAGATGAAGGGATGCAAAACCGAAGAATGATGACAAGTACACCAAAGAAAAAATGATATCGCTCTTCTATCCGTGATAGAACCAGAAACATTTACTCAAGAAAGTAAGGATCCTCCTTGGGTAAAAGGCATGGAAGAAGAAATGTCTTAAATTGAGAAGAATGAAACATGAGAGTTGATACCTCGTCCAAAGGATAAAAATATAATTGGAACCAAGTCGGTGTTGAAAAACAAAATGAATGAAGATGGACAAATCATCAAAAATAAGGCAAGGCTTGTTTGTAAAGGTTATTCACAAATTGAAGGAAATAACTTTGAAGAAACCTTTTCACCAGTGGCTCATGTGGAAGCTATCAAGATGTTCTTGGCATTTTCTTGCTCAAAAGGATTTAAAATATATCAAATGGATGTAAAATCAGCATTTCTGAATGGGGAACTCAAGGAAGAAGTCAACATGGAGCAACTATAAGGGTTTAATCTAGCAGAAGGAAAATACTTTGTTTGTAAGTTGAAGAAGGCATTACATAGGTTGAAACAAGCTCCTAGAGCTTGGTATGCAAGATTGGATCACTATATACAACAACAAGGCTTCAAGAAGAGGGTGGCATGAAGTAATCTCTACATAAAGATGGATGAGGATAAGTTACTAGTCACACTTGTCTATGTTGATGATCTAATTTTTGCTAGTAATAATGATGAGATGAGCCATGAGTTTGCTCAAAATATGTCAAAAGAGTTCGAGATGTCGATGATAGGAGATTTATCTTACTTCCTTGGACTACAAGTATCTCAAACCATGGTAGGAATGCTCATATATCAAGCCAAATATCTTAAAGACATGCTTAAAAGATATGGAATGGAAGACTGTGCACACATGAGCACACCTATCACCACAGATTGAAAATTAAGAAAAGATGATTACCCTCCTCCGGTAGATGCAACTCATTATAGGTCAATAATTGGATCCATTCTATACTTAATTGATGAGACACGACATTATGGAAGCAGTAGGAATGGTGGGAAGATTTCAATCAGCTCCTAAACAATCCCATTTATTGGTTGTAAAAAGAATTCTCATATACCTGAAAGGAACTCTTGATTTCAGTCTCTGGTACTTGAAGAGCTCAACTCTTACTGTGGTTGCATACACTAATGCTGATTGGACCGGAAGTGTCGATGATAGAAAAATTACTAGTGGAAATGCATTCTTCCTGGGAGATTGTCTAGTATCTTGGCTCAACAAAAAAACAGACATCCATATCACTATCTAGAGCTAAAGACGAGTATATAGCTGCTGCAGATTGTTGTACTCAAATATTATGGATGAAGGAAGCTCTGAAAGATGTCAACATAGGTACAAATCAACCAATCACCATCTATTGTGATAACACAAGTGCTATCAGCCTCAGCAAAAATCTAGTGATGCACTCAAAGACCAAACATATACCAATCAAGTATCATTTCCTTCATCAACAAGTAGCTGAACAAAACATCATCTTGGAATATATCAATACTGAGTGGATAGCTGATATTTTCACTAAACCTCTTCCACGAGAAGCATTTGAACATCTTTGTCAAAATATGGAGGTTATTTCTTTAGCATCACTTTAAGTTGATTCATAAAAATGTTGCGTGATAGGGGGAGCAGTTCAACAGGGGGAGTCCTTGTGCACTCCTTTGCCACTAATGTCAAAGGGGGAGAGAAGAATAATATTTCCATCAATGACAAAGGGGGATATTATTGATCTAGATTGTCATTAATGTCAATATGGAAATATTCTAGGACACTAAATGACGATATGAGGCCAAGGAGAAGCAGAGTAGATCTGTGAAGAAACAAGAGCAAGAAGCCAAGGAGAAAATCCATCAGGGAAGCCATCAGAAGAGGTCAATGGAAGCCACGAGAAGCAAAGAGGAACACATCAGCGAAGGTGCATAAATAGTGTTAATGGAGGAGTTAACATGAAATATTGGAGAAATATCATAAGAGTTAACATATCAGAGGAGTATTGCAGAGTATCTAAGGAGTTAACATCAGTGGAGCCATATCAGAGATATCACATGAAATAGTGAAAGGAGCAAAGAGGAACACGCAGTGAGGAAAGAGCCAAAAAGAGGAACACATCATAGAAAGAAGAGCTATTGAAAGAGGGGAAGAGTGAAGAGAAGTCACAAGAAGATAAGACACAGGAGAAACAGCGATATCAAAAGTATCGCATGTAACATATGCCTAAGAAGAACTGATAGGAAGAAAACAACGAAGGAGCATAAATAGAGTCAGCGGAGGTCATAGGAAGATAAGGCACACGAGAAACAATGATATCAGAGGAGCATTACAATACACCCTAATTAATATCGCATCACAAGTTATGAAGGCTTGACACATTGAATTCCCCCTACTGTGATATAAGGTGCAAACCCGACGCTCCATTATAAACTACCCTATTGTAATATCACATCCGCGTGTATTCGAACCTTCACATCGCAAGTCTTAAAGGAATGTTGCATTCAAACTGCGATTGCGATATGTAGTGTGGACCCGATCATTTTATGCTACATCCTAAAGAAATATCACATCCGTTGCATATCGCAAGTCTTGAGGAGATGTAACGATGGAAAACTGTGATTGTGATATTATTATGGACCCGACTACACCACTATGACATAACTTAATGTAATATCATATCCGTTGAATCACAAAGTTCAAAAGGGATCGACTATGTTATGAGAAGACTTCTAGAAGTTGTGATTGCGACTAAGGTGATGATGTGGCAGGTGGGACCACCCATTATATTATTTTAACTATGTTCATATGTGAAGATCGATGATGTTGATATCAGAGGATAGAGTATGTTATGAGCACGACTTGTAAAAGACCTCCAGAAGATGCGATTGCGATTAAAGGAAGGACGTGGCATGTGGGACCTCCCTGTGGGAATAGCCTCTCCTATGAAATCCTCCGTAAATAATGAGTTTATTGTATGAATATTAAAAAGGGCCTCTATGATATAATTTTAATGTGAAAAAATTTTGTAATTCACCCTCTCTTCCAAATGAACGTGTCTTTTTAGTATTAGTGAACTCGAAGAGACAGAAGAAGTCGAAGGTCAAGAAGTTAGAAGATAAAGCGAGCGAAAAGGAACCCAAAGGTCAGGAGTATTAGGCATTTATAATAGAGAACAAGGAACATTTACAGGTTGTGCACTATAAGAAACAGAGGAAATTGAAGGTCTGCAAGACGTGGAAGAAGTAGGGTTGGGAGTAGATAATTACTACCAAACATATCCAGACAATTTATAGCAAAGGGTTGGAGCCCTTGAGGTTGGTGCCTCAGAACTGGAAGAATTGGTGTCCTGGGAGTTGGTGCTCCTAAATCCAAGGTTGGTGCCTTGACAAGTTAGGGTTGGTGCTCTGATGGTTGGATCCTCACAAAAAGTCCAAGTTGGTGCTTGGCAACTGGTTGAAGCCCTATATACATTGTACTTAATTTATTGCAACTATTATATTAATAAAATAATTTATTCCTATTATTTATTTGTGTGTTCTAAGTATAAATGATTTAACTAATAAAAATAACAATTGAAAAGAAATACTAATTCCCCCCCCCCCCCCCCCCCCTCAGTGTTTCCAATGGTTGTTTCTATCAAATGTTTATGTTGCAGATTCCTATATGGTAAATGATGGTTGTTGATGACTATTATGGCCTTGATACTTCATGGTGAATGTCCCTGTATTTTAAGCATCATATGTGTCTCTTAATGTAAAGGCTATGAAAAGAACCATATTGTAAATCATTCTAAAATTCAGTCATGTATGGGCTATGTATGTAATCCCATTATTTTGGTACATCGATGTAAAATTTGGGTTAAGTATGTAATCCCACTGTGTTGGGTGATTGATGTAATAATGAGTTCGTTGAGTCATAAAGCATTGTATTTTTATTGTATATCTTTAGAAGGTCTAGCATATGCTTAGGGGGAGCATGGTCAATATAAATATTTCATTCATCAAATAAGCCCTACAACAATTAACACTACAAGATGTCTACTTCAATCAGCCTAGTTCAACCCTTTTCCCTTGACGTGAAATGGGGAGATAATTTTGGTGTTTGGAGAAGACTGCTTGGAGATAAGCTCGGTGTGCTCGAGAGAAGACTTGGTGTTTGCAGGTATATTTGTAGGTGGTGTCTAAACACCAAAGTGGCTTCCATCAAGTCCAAAGGGGGATATTGTTGGCATTATGGCTAATGTGTTGTCCTTGATGGAATCCTAACTTATAAAGATGTCAACATTGTGATAACATGACCTCATGCAGTTTGGTATAGATGCTACAGATATTATAAGTAGAGAAATGAGAGTTCGGTTATGTTGGATGACACAAGTAAAATTTGAGGAAGTATACGTGGTTCTTATGAGGAACGGTTGCGTACATATGCATGTATTATGATAAAAATTCATGTATGTAATCCAAACAATGGAAATATGGATGTCAGGGATCACTACCATGGTATTGTCCCATAGTAATTGGAGCGACAATGGTTATTTCATCCCATCAAAGAATACTTATGACATTACCAAGGTATTTACCTAAGGTATTAGTTAAGGCTGAAATCTACATAAAGAGATGGAGATCAAGACGTTATGTGTGCAAGTTATGGGTTATTCATGTGTAATATGATCTGAAAGAGGTGTGCACTAGGGAGAAAGAAGAAGACTCAGATCTGAAGTTATTTGATGTATATGCTTGATTGATTTACTTATTGAAAATGTCTATGTAGAAAAGAATGATAGATATTTCATTATAATGATGATGTTATCTAAATGAATTATTCGGAAGTCTATAGTTATAACAATAAAGGGTGTGGAGAGTGAAGTTATGTTTGCAGGGAAAGTTTTATGATATGTATGCAAGTTTATCTCTGGAGAGTTGTATACATATGTGAATCTGGTTCTGTATAGTAGCGTATAAATTCTACAAATTTATTTTTTATGTTGAGACCTATACATGGGTGTTATACATGATAGTCACATACATACGCTCGTATGTTTCATGAATGTTGCATATATGTTCTAGGGTTTGCAGTGTTGATCAATGATGAGATTTGATGAGTTATGTCTTGTTTGTTGATGAAAACTTGGTCATGTTTGTTAGGTCCCTATAGTACTAGTGTAACCCCTTATTGTTATTAGTGCAACCCCCTTATTATATTGTTGTGCCCATGTAGTCCCCATATTTTTATTATGGTGCCCCATAGAAGCCCACTATTGTTATTGTTGTGCCCTTACATTATTATTGTTATGTCGGCTCTGATTATATTATGATGCCTTAGACTCCTATATATAGAAAGGAGGTCTTGTCATTTGTGTAATGTAAAGTAGGTTTCCCCCTCGAAGAGGCTTATTTCCAAGACCTTGATCTATCTTTTCTATCTTTTTGTGAGCTTGTTTCATTACATTTGGTATGAGAGCTTTGGATTCTAGTGTATCGCTGCTCCAAACAGGGCATCGTGGAATTTTCACTATAATTTTTTCGATACAAATTTTCAGAATCTAAACAACAAACCCATTTGAGAAGAAATCAGTCTAAACCTCAGGTCCGAATTTCAGATCTTTTCTCGCTATATTTTTAGAGGTATGATCTAAGGAAGTTAGGGTTTCTTCAAGGTCCAGAATTTCATCTCAAACAGGTCATCGTCGCATTGTAGCTATAATTTTGTTTCTATGAAGGTTCAAACTCTGCATTTAAAACCCATTTGATCCAAACTCATGTTGAATCTCAGGTCCAAATTTTACATCTTGTCTCGCTATATTTGTGGAGATATAATTTGAGGAAGTTAGGGTTTTTCCAGACTCTCGAGTTACATTCTAAACAGGTGACCTGGGGAAAAGCGTCATAAATTTCTCTCTGAGCATCATATTGAAATTTCGTAAGACACTACAAAATGAGGATGGACTGTAGATTTCTATGTATTGGTTTCAGGTCCTAAGGTTGAAACGGTGACACGTGAAACTTCATACAAGTTCACTCTATTGAACCAGTCTATAATCAGGTCATCGTGGGATATTTTACATAACTCTTCCTTGCAGAATCCAATCTTGATTAGACTTGCAAGGTTAGAAAGAGGACTCAGTGGGCTACTACAAGACACAATTTCAAAACTTGGAGATGTGAAATTACAGAGTTACAGTCATTTCAAGATCGATCTCCTAAAATAAAGAAAAGGAGATATGAGGAAGTTTGATGGCAAGGATCTGGTAAATTGGATACTACAGATGGAGCAATATTTTGATATACGTGAGGTGCAACTGTTACAAAAGGTACGTATTGCATATTCTTATTTAGAACCAGATCAATTTTTATGGTATAAAAGGCTTTGTTCTCGTAAACCACTTGTTACGTGGTCAATTTTCATGGAGGAAATGATAGCACATTATGAGGATACAAAGGGAAGCACCTTCTTCAGCCAATTGTTAAATCTCAAACAAAAGTGTTCAATGGCAGAGCACATTAAGGGCTTTCAAAAATTGAATACAAGGGAAAATGATATTCTAGAGAAGTAGAGGATTGATGTCTCCATAGGGACTTTAAAGGATAACATTGAAAATGAGGTTCGTCTTTGGGAACCTAATTCATTGGAGAAGGAATTCAAGTTGGCAAGAAAAGTGGAAAGAAAAATTATGGAAACAAGGAAGTCTACCCCTCACAACTATAAATATGGAAGTGTTGTTTCTTCTAGCCTTCCACAACCTACAAAGTTTACACCACAACAATTGGAATAAGAAACAGCAAAAGGGCTTTGTTACAATTGTGATAACAAATACATTAAAGGTCATAAGTGTGTTGAGAAGAAATTATTTGACATTGAGTGTGAAAAGGAGCAAGAAAAGGATCAAGAAACATCAAAAGAAGAGGATATACACCAGGAACCAACCCTAGAGAAAGAAGAAATTAATTTGACCATATCTTGTAAGAATTGGCAAGAATTACCAACTCCTCAAACTCTTAAGATAGAAGAACATATCAAGAAGAAAAATGTTCAAGAAAGGAAAGATCACATCGAGCATCAAGAAATGAATCCAACCATATCTTGCAATGCATTTGCAAAAAATACCATTCCTCAAACTCTCAAGATAGAAGGACATATCAAGAAGAAAAAGGTTCAAGCAGTGAAAGATCACATTAAGCATCAACAACAAGTTCTCCAACTTTTAAAGGATAATGCCACTTTGGTGTAGAATCGAATGAAACAACAAGCAGATCAACATCGTAGAGAAATAATTTTTGATGTAGGCCATTGGGTATTTTTACGGCTACATCCACACAAACAAATGTCCCTCAAGCAATCTATTTATGAGAAGGAAATGTTGGAAATACTACATGCACTTAAGAAATGGCAACCTTACCTAATGGGAAGACACTTCAAGGTAAAAAAGGATCATGATAGTCTTAAATACTTTTTAAAACAAATATTATCTTTAGAAGAACATAAAAAACAGGTCACAAATATGTTGCGTCATGACTTTGAAATCATCTACAAAAAATCGAAGCAAAATGTTGTTGCAAATGCACTTTCAAGAAAGGATGAGGATGTGAAAGCATTGTTTTGTGCTATTTCTATTATCCAACAAGATTGGATAAACAAATGATCTAGGTGGATGTTGGTGGCCATCCACCTATCCCATTTGGACCCCCACAACTATCTCTTTTAGTTTTTTAGTTTTTGTAATTGTAGCACAATTTACTATTTTTAGCAATTTTTCGGGTCCTGAACTTCTGGAGTCGTTTTGAGGCCCTAAACGACATTTTTTGGGAAATATGGGAGAAACATGGTTCCATGGACCATTGTTGCTCTTCCCAAGTTGTATTTCTCAGATAGATCTTTCTAACAAGCTATTGTACATGTCAAATAGAGATCGGGTGCCAACGTTATGACCCCGAGAAGTTGATGTACCAATTACCCAAAACAGGGCCGAAAATTTGGCGTTTCATCTTCTAGGGTTAGGTTTTGGAATGTTAAGGGCTTTCCATTATTTCTCAACAATAAATGGGCCTTTGAGCCTCATTGTAACACAGTTCAAAGGCATGTAGCTACCACATCTCTTCTCATAGATAAGCTACCATCGCCCTAGCTGGGTTATTTCCAATTCTGTTTGTAAGCATATTTTAGTATTTTACATTAATGAAATGAAGAATTATTTCCACCTCATATCTATGTTTATGGTTATCTCTGTAATTTGTTGCATTCCTATTTAAATCTGGATCAGTGGTATGAGAGCGGTCTGCTTTTTTCTCTGTTTTTCTTTGCATGTCCCCAACGAGGTCGGGATATAAGGAGTTAGGGCTTGAACTGGTCGAACCTTTGCAACTCTAGCCTCGCAAATCCCGACGGCCTCCCATGGCAGATGAAAATAAAGACGAGGGGGCAGGAGATCCTATCAAAATCTTGCTTGAAGAATCCCTCGAGTGACAAAGGAATGTGATGATGGATAGCTTTGCACAAATCCTTCAGCGGCTACCTAGAGGTGACGTGTCGGCTTCCAACAGCTACTCTGGAAATGCCACACCATTTAAGGTACAAGTTAAATTTGAAATCCCCGTCTTCAAGGGTCAAATAAATGCAGATGTTGTAGATAAATGGTTAAATATACTAGATGGGTACTTTTCTGTCCATGAATTTTCGAGTCAGGAAAAGATTGTTTTCGCTCTTCTCAAAGCAGCCCCCATGTCAAGGACTCATGGAAAAACTATTGCAAGCAAAAGGATGAAAGCATAGGCTCACTATTTTTAGCTATACCCACTTGGGATTCATTTTGGGATGCCATCAAGGAGCAATACTACCCTGTCAAAAGCTACGATGACAAATACATCAAATGGACCACACTGTGGCAGGGAAGGGACCAAGATGTGTCGAAGTTCACAAACATTTTTCATACCCTTTGCACATAGTTGGGTATCAAGGAGTCTAAGCTACATTTGGTACTAAAATACCATAGCTTCCTACACAAATACATCCAGACAGAGATGGAGTTCCTGAACATCTCCTCGCTCGGCACAGCATACCGATACGTTGTCAAAATCGAGAAAAAGTACAAACAGAAGAAGCGAGAATTTGGATCTACAAATCTGAAGAACAAAGGACAAAACCATGGCAGGGTGACCCAAGAAAACCCGTCGAAGCCATAAGAAAATAACAACACTATGAAGTTGAAGAAGGACACAGGAAAGTGGTGTGAGTTCCACAACACAAGTGAGTGACAAATCAAGTAGTTGCGGGTGGCTGAGTTGAAGGCTTCAGCATCAGATGCATGTTCTGACCCTGAGTCAGAACCTGACAAGGGGAATGGCAAAGGGAAGCATATCATTGATGCAGAGCCCATCGTCACTGTTGCCACCCCCAAGATCTAGAAGAATGAGCCCGAAGATCCAGAGGAGGGGGAACGTCTTTTCCACTCACAGATGTGGGTGAAGGGTTCACTGCTGCAATTCATTGTCAACAATGGTAGCCAAAAGAACCTCATTTCAGCAGAGGTCATCAAGTAGTTGGGCCTACCAACTAAACCACACCTGCAGCCGTACAGTATCGGGTGGCTTCATGAAGGACGAGATCTCAAAGTTCGCGAGCAGTGTTACCTTCCCTACAACATCAAGCCTTTCACAAACGAGGTATTGTGTGATGTTACACATCTGGATGTTTGTGATGTATTATTAGGCCATCCATACTTGTGGAGGCGACATGATGTGTATGAGTCAAGGGCTTGTGCTGTCATTATTTCTTTGAATAATTCATTATATAGGATACGAGAGTTAACCCCACCTACAGCCACTTCTTTGATCACTGCTAAGAAAGGTAGCAAGCTCATCTCATAGACTAAGAGATTTGTTTTCTATCTGGTTCGCTCCCAAAGTAAGGGGAAGGTCGTTGCCACATCCATGACCCCCGCGAAGGGTTCCTCCATGCAGCAGCAGCAACAGAGGGATACATTCATGACAGAACACAGGAACAACTTCTCCTCACCCACAGGGGTACCACACAAGTTTCAGGTGGGCAACAAAGTCTTGTTGCATCTACAGAAAGAATGCCTTACAAGAGCCCATCAGAAACTCAGACCACTCCGACATGGTCCTTACACTAGTACCAAGGCTACGGGAAACAATGCTTTGAAGCATAGCATTCCTCCATTCCTTCGATTGCACCGAGCATTCAATGTGTACCATCCTCGACCATGCTTCCCACCATTATTGGACACATCCAAGATTGTAGAACAACTCACCTGGGACCAAGTTTAGTAGATGGAGGAACTCAACGCAATGGGGACAATTGCTTCCTAAGGGGGGAGGAATGATCTAGGTGGATGTTGGTGGCCACCCACCTATCCCATTTGGCCCCCACAACTGTCTCTTTTAGTTTTTCAGTTTCCGTAATTGTAGCACAATTTACTATTTTTAGCAATTTTTCGGGTCCTGAACTTCCGAAGCCGTTTTGAGGCCCTAAACAACGTTTTTTGGGAAATCTAGGAGCCACATGGGTCCATGGGCTGATGTCTCTCTTGCCAAAGTCGTAGTTCTCAGATAGATATTCCTAACAAGCTATTGTACTCGTCAAACAGAGATCGGGTGCCAAAGTTACGACCCCAGGAAATTGATGTGCCAACTTACCCAAAACAGGGCCCGCAATTTGTCGTTTCATCTTCTAGGGTTAGGTTTTGGAATGTTAAGGGTTTCCCATTATTTCTCAACAATAAATAGGCCTTTGAGCCTCATTGTAACATAGTTCAAAGGCATATAGCCACCACATCTCTTCTCATAGATAAGCTACCATTGCCCTAGATAGTTTATTTCCAATTCTGTTTGTAAGCATATTTCAGTATTTTACATTAATGAAATAAAGTATTGTTTCTGCTGCATCTCTTTGTTTATGTTATCTCTATAATTTGTTGTGTTCCTATTTAAATCTGGATTAGTGGCATCAGAGCGGTCTGCTTTTTTCTCTGTTTTTCTTTGAATGTGCCCATGAGGTCGGGATATAAAGAGTTAGGGCTTGAACTAGTCGAACCTTTGCAAGACCAGCCTCACAAATCCTAATGGCCTCCCATGGCAGATGCAAATAAAGATGAGGGGGTAGGGTATCCTATCAAAATCTTGCTCGAAGAAGCCCTCAAGCAACAAAGGAATGTGATGATGGATAGCTTTGCGCAGATCCTTCAGCGGCTACCCAATGGCGATGCATCGACTTCCAACAGCTACTCTGGAAACACCACACCTTTTAAGGTACAAGTTAATTTTGAAATCCCCATCTTCGAGGGTCAAATAGATGTAGATGCCATAGATAAATGGTTAAATCTGCGAGATGGGTACTTTTCTGTCCATGAATTTTTGAGTCGGGAAAAGATTGTTTTTTCTCTTCTCAAAGCAGCCCCCCACATCAAGGATTGGTGGGAAACCTACTACGAGCAGAAGGATGAAAGCACAGGCTCACTATTGTCAGCCACACCCATTTAGGATTCATTTTGGATGCCATCAAGGAGCAATACTACCCTGTCAAAAGCCAGGAGGACAAATACATTAAATGGACCACACTGCAGCAGGGAAGGGACCAAGATGTGTCTGATTTCACAAAAAAATTTCATACCCTTCGCACACAGTTGGGTATCAAGGACTCTGAGCTACATTTGGTACTTAAATACTATGGCTGCCTACATAGATACATCCAGGAAGAGACGGAGTTCCTGGACATCTCCTTGCTCGACACAGTGTACCAATACACTGTCAAAATCGATCAAAAGTTCAAAGAGAAGAAGCGAGACTTTGGATCTGTAAATCCGAAGACCAAAGGACAAAGACAAGGTGAGGTGACCCAAGACAACCCATCGAAGACACAAGAAAAGAACAACACCATGAAGTCAAAGAAGGACACAGGAAAGTGGTGTGAGTTCCACAAGAGTCCCACTCGCAACACAAGTGAGTGTCGGAACAAGTAGTTGTTGGTGGCTAAGTTGAAGGCTTCAGCATCAGATGCATGTTCCAACCCTAAGTCAAAACCCAACAAGGGGAATGGCAAAGGGAAGCAGATCATTGATGTAGAGCCCAGCATCACTGTTGCCACTGTCAAGATCCAGAAGAATGAGCCCGAAGATCCGAAGGAGGGGGAATGTCTTTTCCACTCAGAGATGTGGGTGAAGGGTTCACCGCTGCAATTCATTGTCGACATTGGTAGCCAAAAGAACCTCATTTAAGCAGAGGTCATGAAGCGGTTGGGCCTACTAACTACACCACACCCACAGTCGTACAGTATGGGGTGGCTTCATGAAGGACGAGATCTCAAAGTTCGCCAGCAATGTTGTCTTCCCTACAGCATCAAGCCTTTCACAGATAAGGTATTGTGTGATGTTACATGTCTGGATGTTTGTGATGTATTATTAGGCCAACCATACTTGTGGAGGCGACAAGCTGTGTATGAGTCAAGGCCTTGCACTATCATTATTTCTTTGAATAATTCATTATTCAAGATACTAGAGGTAGCCCCACGTACTGCCACTTCTTTGATCGCTACTAAGAAAGGCAACAATATCATCTCATAGACTAGAAAATTTATTTTCTGCCTGGTTCGCTCCCAAAGTAAGGGGAAGGTCGTTGCCACATCCATGACCCCCGTGAAGGTTTCCTCCATGCAACAGCAACAACATAGGGATATAGGCATGAAAGAACATAGGAATAATTTCTCCTCACCCACAGGGGTACCTCACAAGTTTTAGGTGGGCAAAAAATGTATTAGTGCATCTGCAAAAAGAACGTCTTACAAGAGCCCATCAAAAACTCAGACCACTACGACATGGTCCTTACACCAGTACCAAGGCTACGGGAAACAATTCTTTGAAGCATAACATTCCCCCATTCCTTCGACTTCACTGAGTGTTCAATGTGTACCACCCTTGACCTGTTGGAAATAATACTGAAAGGGGGGGGGGTGAATCAGTATTATGAAATCTTTTCCAATAAACACTTGCAAATCTGACTAATGAAACTTGTATATACCTTCCAAATTTTAATGTAATTTATTCTTTAGGTGTTAACCATTAATCTGTATGTTAGAACCATATAATAATAAACAGGAACAAGAAACATAGACAGTCACACCAAAGAACACCAGGTATAAGGTGGAAACCTAATGTGGGTGAAAACCACCTGCTGCAATATGTCTCTATCTTCTTTCAAAGAAACTTCTTTTTACAATGATTTTTTACTAGTGCAGTCCTTTGCTAGTATGCAAGCTGCAACCTGTAGAGAGCTACAACCCTCTCTCATTTTCCAGCTTCTCCTGGAAGGGAGCTACAACCCCCTTAGCTCTTGTACTAGCTAATATACTAGTACGTAGGTGCTGACCTACAAAAGGCTACTACCTTCTCTTTCTTCCAGGGACCATGTTTCATAAATTTTCAAACTGGATCCAAAATATCAAGTACATGTGCATCACCCAATCTCCTTTAAACAAATAACTTCTCAGAATGCAGTAACCAAAAAATAACACCAGTAACCAGACACCAATTTAAACCCAGATCTTTGTAGAAACAAATAAAAGATAGCTAAAATATATTTCAGGAAAGGTCTGTAGCGTCACTGAAGGAAACCTGCAAACATCCGCACTTCTGTCGTGGCCACTCCAACTCTTCAGTAGATTTGACTTATAATGCTCCGATTTCTCCTTGATTTAGATTCAACTATGTCTCACCAACCGATTTTCAGAAATTCAGATCTTGCTCTTCTTAAGATTTTCAACTCAGCTGTGTTTAGCCAAATGATCTCCTTTCCTTTTTATAGGCTAGGCCTCACTCAAAACCATGTACCAAAACCATTGAGAAACAATACCACGGACCCAATACTTGGGTTCGACTCTTTTGGATGCAATACCATGGACCAAAACCATGGGATCAAAAACTGTCAGACTAATACCATGAATCAACCATAAGATTTCCCATGTGCGTGCGCTTTTCTCTGCATGAAAGTGCGTGAACTTTTCTCTGCATGAAAGTGCGTGAACCAGAAAATAACTTTACTGCACTATAATTTATCATCTGAGATGAGTGGGTTGCCATCAAGTACAACATATGTATCATAATGCCAACAATCTCCCCCTTTAGACTTGATGGCAACAACAACTAATCACTCTCCCCCTTTGACATCAAGGGCAAAGGGGCGGACTACCATACTCCCCCTGAGTACCTACGGAAAACTCTGAACAAGCTCCCCCTTTGTATATGCTCTGTGCTGAAATGTTGTCTGCAAAATGATGTTCTACAAGAAAGAACATGACTCCATACATTATAAGTAACCTTCCTATCATCAAGACTCATACATACATCCATCTCCCATCCAAGTGGGAATACACAAGATAAACAAAACTCATTCATCCCAGGCATAGTGGGGAAACCAAAATAGTCCGTTACATGACCTTGATATGAAAAGAAGTACATGACATAGAGACAAGAACAACTATCAGTAGAATCAACCTTCAGATGAGCACACATTGATCTACTCCACCAGAAAACTCTTGAGAAATCAAACCAAGGACTTCTAAGATAATGCCAACAATGCATCATTAGAAGAATATATGCTCCCCCTGAACCTGTGCCAGATGATCTCTGATAGACCCATTCGACCCACATAGACTGGAAAATGTACGTGTATCCTCCTGCGTACAATAGACAAGATTCAACAGCATGATGATGCATCAACAACCCCTAGCTTCTGTCTGAGGTATTGAAATGTCTCTCTGGGCAATGGTTTGGTGAGTATATCAGCAACTTGTTCCTTGGAGGGAACATACTCCAATTTGACCTTTTGTTCCAGCACTTGTTCCCGGAGAAAATGATACTTTATTGGTATGTGCTTGGTCTTTGAATGCATGACTGAGTTCTTTGAAATGTTGATTGCAATTGTGTTATCACATAAGATGGAGATAAGTGGAATATAAGTGATTTGAAAATCCTGCAAAGTTTGCATCGTCCAAAGGAGTTGTGTACAACAAGATGCAGCAGCCACATATTCTGCTTCAGCTGTAGATAAAGCAATCAAACTCTATTTCTTGCTGAACCAAGATACTAATCTAGAACCCATAAATAATGCACCACCACTAGTGCTTTTCTGTCATCCACGCTTCTAGCCCAATCTGCATCTGTATAAGCATGAAGAATGAGATTTGTATCTCTAGGATACGATAGACCATAGTTTTGAGTTCCTTGAAGATACTTGAAAATTCTCTTTACTGCCTGAAGATGAGTTTCCTTTGGATTTGCCTGAAATCTTCCAACTATTCCCACTGCATGCATGATGTCTGGTCGGGTTCCTATTAGATAGAGAAGACTACCAATCATAGATCTATAGGTTGGTTGATGCACTGCTGCCGAGTCATCATTTGTCTTGAGGCTACATCCTGTCACCATCAGGGTACATACAGGTTTTGAATCCTCCATCCCATATTTCTTCAAGATCTTCTTGAGGTACTGTGTTTGAGATAAAAAGATACCACCTTCATTTTATTGGATTTGTAAACCAAGAAAATATGTCACTCCAAGCAAAGACATTTTGAATTCCTTCTGCATCACCAAGGCAAAGTTTTGACTCATAGCTTCTTCATTGCTGGCAAAGATGATATCATCTACATACACAGCAAGTATTAGCAATTTGTTATTTTCAATTTTTATATAAAGATTGCTATCTGCTGATCCTTTTGAAAAACCTTGTTGATGAAGGTATTTGTCCAGACGATAGTACCAAGCCCTTGGAGCCTGTTTAAGACCATAGAGAGCCTTCTTAAGTCTGCATACAAGTTTTTGATCATTTCAAAGAATGAATCCATCTGGTTGCTCAATGTACACTTCTTCTTCTAAGTCTCCATTCAAAAAAGGCAGATTTCACATCGATTTGAAATACTTTGAATTTCTGAAATCTAGAGAGAGCAAGGAACATTCTGATGGCCTCAAGTCTAGCAATGGGAGCAAAAGTTTCTTCAAAGTCTATTCCTTCTTGTTGAGCATATCCTTTACAAACAAGTCTGGCCTTGTTTCTAATCACTTCCCCATTTTCATTCAACTTGTTTTTGAAGATCCATTTTGTCCCTATGACATTCTTATCTTTTGGTCTAGGAACCAACTCCCAAGTGTTATTCTTTTCAATCTGGTCAAGTTCTTCATCCATTGCCTTGACCCAAAATTCATCTTTGAATGCCTCTCTTACATTTGTGGGTCAGTGGAGGAAAGTAATGCCAAATAACTTGAAGCTTATGCAATTGTTCTTCTTGTTTGTACTCCTGCCTCTTTTTGCCCCAAAATTTGAGATTCTAGATGATTCTTCTGAACGTACCTGGATGGAGTCTTTTCTTCTATCCTTATTTGTTCTTCAGGCTCCTCATGGGTTTCTTCTTCATCATGAATCTGATTTGATGTTGATGGATAGCCCTCATCATATTCAAAATCTTCAGATCTTACATGCC
Organism: Pinus taeda; assembly: GCA_000404065.3. Taxonomy (NCBI): domain Eukaryota; kingdom Viridiplantae; phylum Streptophyta; class Pinopsida; order Pinales; family Pinaceae; genus Pinus; species Pinus taeda. The sequence goes on from APFE030066208.1 coordinate 46,727, forward strand.
TAGGAGTGTTTTCTTCTTCATCAACCACTACATCAATACTTTCAACAATTTTTCCAAGCCTTTTATTATAATACTTGTATGCTTTGCTGTGGGGAGAGTAACCAAGGAGAATGCCTTCATCTACTCTAGGTTCAAACTTGCCAAGATGTTCATCAAAATTTTTGATATAGCATTTTCTTCCAAAAATTTTGAAATATTTTACCGAAGGAGTCTCACCATACCAGAGTTCATGAGGGGTTTGAGTGTTGTTCACCCGAACATTTGTTTTGTTGAGAATAACAATTGCAACAAATGCAGCTTCACCCCAGAAAGTTGCGGGAGTTCCAGACTCATCAAGCATAGCACGAGCCACTTGTTGAACCATTCTGTTCATCCTTTCAACTACTCCATTTTGCTGAGGAGTCCTGGATGTAGAGAGTTCTCTTCTTATTCCATGTTCTTCGTAAAAATCGAAAAATTCATTTGAGGTAAACTCCCCACCTCTATCAGACTTGAGGCATTTAATTTTGTGATCTGATTATTTTCAACCAAAGCTTTGAAGGATTTGAATTTTTCGAAGGCTTCATCTTTGTGCTTCATCAGTCCTATCCAAACCATCCTTGAATAGTCGTCAATGAATAATATAAAGTATTCTTCTCCCCGAGGCGACCTTTTCCTAGATGGACCAAATACATCAGTATGGACAAGCTCAAGTGGCCTGCTAGCTGATCCTTCCTTCTCAGGGAAGTTAGTTCTGGTTTGCTTACCAAACTGACATGATTTGCATATTGTATTATCTGGAGTTCTGATGTCTGGAAGACCACGAACTTCCTGGTATTTGCATGCTTTCCTTATCTGTGAGAAGCTTAGATGCCCCAACCTCCGGTGCCATAGCCAGTGTTCATCATTCTTTCTTAGATAGCACTATTGTTGCCCTTCTTTGAATATGTATAAATTATTTGGAGTTCTTATGCCTTTGATCAATGTTTCTCCTGTATCAAGATCATGAACACTACATCCATTTGATCAAAATATTACCTCTGTTCCTTGATCGTACATCTAACTAACACTCAATAGATCATGCTTTAAGCCATCAACATACATAACATTTCTTGCTTTGACCTTTTCTTTTAAAAGAAAAAAACCTTTACCTTTTATGAGTGCAGGGGTGTCATTTCCAAATGAGACCTTCTTATCCTTCTCTAAGGCACTATATGACTGAAGTTTTTCTTTATCACCTGTCATATGTTTTGAACATCCACTGTTGATGTACCATTTATTTTCTTGCCCTTCTGCATATAAGGCTATACCACATCTTTCTGGTTGTGGTTCTTTCACTCTCCATGTTTTGATATTTGAGGCTTGCTCCTTCTAAGTTGCCTGCCGAAACCTGCTCCTGCATTCAGAATCTTCATGACCAAAATTATTACAAATATAGCATTATATTTCATTTTAAAGAGCAGAAAAGTTATTGTGGGTCCTTTTCATGATCCCAGTCATACTCCTTTGTTTTTGAGTTTCTCTAGTCATGATAGTTTTGTAGGCAACACACTGAGCTGCTTTGTGTCCAAAGTTGCGACAAGAGAAACATTGGCCATTGAAGAAATTCCTGTGATTATCAACCCTGCGGACTGAACGGTTGTAGTTTCCACTGACATTCATTCTTGAGGCAAATTGACAATGATTTACCTGTGGTCTGTTGTAGCTTCTATTTATCCTTGAAGCAGATTGCCCCTAATTTACTTGGTGATCTCTGTTCATTCTTGAAGAAAAATGTCCCTGATTTACCTGGTGAGCAGCATTGTGTCTTTGCTGTTGATTGTCAATTTGTTCACTTCTCCTTGCTGCATCAATATAACTTTTGGACGTGGATGGATTTTGTGCTTGAGATGCTTCTTCATTATATCCCAGACCTATCTTGATTAGTGGAGAACGCTGTACTTTGATAATCTCATCTAACGTTTCAGATCCTTTAACAAATCTAAGATTAAGAGCTTTAGTTTTCTCAATCTCTTTTCTAAGTCCCACTATTTCACATTCTAACTTTTCATGATGTTTTTCACTTTCAACCAATTGGAATTGCAGAGTATCAATAATCATATTTTTCTCTTCTAAACAAATTTTGAGTTTAGAAATCTCTTCATAAAGACCTTCTTCATCTATAACATCCATGAAATCATCATCTTCAAAAACCATTAAAAGTCTATAATTATTACCTCGTTCATCTTCATCACTATTTGAGAGTCCATCACTGTCTTCATGAGTGTAGTAGCTTTTCTTACTTACATTCTGTTTCTTGTTCCATTTAATAGGTTCCTTACCTTTGTCAAGCTTGTCTTTCTAAGGACACTTGGTAGCATAGTGACCGACTCTTCCACAAGCAAAGCATTTGAAGGATAACTTACCTCTGAATATTCCAACACCCCGTTGAAGGTTCTTGACAAAATTTGATTCTTCCTCTTCTTCTGACATATGTCTTGACTCATAGTAATCTCCTTTGCCTGAAGCTTTGAATGCAGCTTCTCTCCTATCTGAAGGTCCTCCTTTCCTCATTTCGAAAGCGATTAGAATTCCATGTAGCTGTGACATGGTAATTTTTTGTAGATTCTTGTTATACAGGAATAGTGTCCACACGGATGCTGCTATTCCCACTGAGATGGGTGGCTATCTTAGAAATAAACAATCAAAGTCTACTATTGATTCCTTTTATGAAAATAGATGAGAGGAGAACCAAGAGGGCCAACCTGAGTCCTGTGTTCGATTTCCTCTCTTTGTTGATAGAGTTTTGCGGCTTGCTATTTGTCTACTCAGCTTCAAAAGGACCTGTAGAATCACAGCAACATACTACTATGCAAGGAACAAGGATCTAAGTTCATAAATAATGCAGGATCAGATGTGCATTAACCATATACAAGCATATATAAACAAGTACACAAGAATATGGAAGGAAACAAGAATAGCTTTATTCAGATGAAAAGTAGCAAGAAGATTACAAACATGTGCTCTGACCCAGCATCATCCTCAAGCTAAGAAGACCTTCTTCACCTCAAGCAAAGCTAAATCACCCAACACTGTGAATGTACACCAGAATACCAATAACACTTCTCTATAAGAAATTCCAGCCTCTGGATCTCTGTGATGAGGGATCCATATATAGATGATTATAGGGAGGTGAGTCATCTTCTGGGGTCTTGATTAGTATCTTCTCTCTGATAGTTCCTGCTTCCACTTGGGGAATGAT
>APFE030066213.1:2577-23047 GCA_000404065.3 Pinus taeda
AGTATAATCACTTTTTCGTTTTCAAGCTATATTTTGCACGAAAATTTTGTTTTCACTGCCATTTTTAAAACATGTTCAAAATTAGCCCTAAAAAAAAAACCATTGTTCCAATATACACATTTTTCATTTTTATCATTGTTTTTTATGTTTTTTGGCATTTTTTGGCCAGCGTTCCCGTTTTGAGTTTATAGTTCCCGTTTCAAAGTTTACATTGTTTGAAGTTTACAAGAGCCATTGTTGGCTTGTTGGTTAGGTGAAGCATTAGAGGAGGGTAGGTCGGGGGATCAAATCCCAACCCCCTAAAAATGGCATGCAGTTTATTTTTAAACACGGTTATATGTTTTTTTTGGGTGTGGTTTAATACGTTGTATTTATAGTGTAACAATTTTGTTATGCGGCTGTGACTGTTGGTGTGAGGTTTGGGTTGGGCTGCCCGTGGAGCGGGCCGACCACGTGGCTAGGCAGGTTCGATTCTTGCTGACCCATAACTATATGTTATGTTTGGGTCCAACGGAAGTGGCTGGGGTCATGGCCCACCACCTAATTAAATATATCTTTTTTTATTTTCATATAACTGTAAGCCTTTTTTGAAATTTCTCAAACCTATAAGTTATTAGGTGAATTAAAGAGACAACAATTTCTCCCACCACCGGTGACTAGATTCCGACAATCGTTGTCGGTACAATTTGTAGGTCCATTAATCTTACCACTTGGCAAAGTCAACCTTGAACTTTTACTGTCTCTATCTCTCTCATATAAGCTCGGATTTGATTGTCATTCGCACCGTTAGAATTAGGGCTACGAGCACTTCAATCTAGTGTTGGTTTGGGAGAAATAGGACCACTTTGAATTTTAACCCTTCTGAGTCCTCTGGGACTTCTGCATGTGTTTGGAGCCGCCTGGATTAATCCTCCCCACTGAGGAGCTTTTGGTCCTCCAAAAGCATGAAAAATACTCTGCAGCTTCTTTATACCCTGTCTGCACTTACAAGTACCTTCCTTCTCCTTCACCTTTGTCCTTCGTAGCCATAAGTGATGAGCCGACACCTGCAACCTCTGCAAACCTGTCATATATTGTTTTGCAAATTACATGCTTGACTTACATGACCAACTAATGAGCTAAGCATCCCATACTTTCCATGAGTTTATAACACATACTCAGTGGTCAAGTTTACATCAAAATGGAAGTAATACCCCAGCTATGAAAACAAGGCCAAAATGTCATTGTTGCTTCAAGAAGTGATGGAAAACACATCATCATTGCAACACATGATTTACAAAAATAAGGCCAAACACTATTGTTGCTTTGACAAGTGATGGAAACACAACATCACTTTCACAGTTTAAAATGCAACACAAAACAAGACCAGACATCATTGTTGCTTAACAAGTGATGGAAAACACATCATCACATTTACATTTTAAAATTCAACGAATGATTTACAAAAGCACGACCATGACAAGATAACATATCTAGAAACCATTTTTCACTTATCGATGTGAATGAGTCACCCCCTGCGGTGGGTTTGCTTGTCGAGTGAATTTTTCAACTGGTTCACGCACAAATGCTTTGTCCCTGCGACACTACTCTGGATGGAGCCTCCAACATGTGGCTCTTTAGTGACCACTTCTGTTACAATGATTGCAATAGGTATTCTTCCTCCAGCTTTGCTTTACCTTTTTCTTTTCCTCCTATGGAGAAAGCCTTTCACGCTTCATCCTCTTTCGTGCTACCATTCTCTTCCAACACTCAAATGTATGGTTATGCAATCCACAAAAGTACATATTTTTCAATTCGATGATTTGCGTTCATCTTTAACAACTTGATTGTAATTGAAATGAACATTCGAATATCGAGATTGGTTATACCTTTCCTTGCTACCTCTGGTGTCATTATGGCGATGAGAACTTGCCTCAGCTCTTTCCCTGCAATGGGCACTGCCATGGGTTGATGGTGATGTGTTCCCATCATTCTCTTTCCTCGACGATCTCAACAATGTCGTGGAAGCTTTTGACACCTTTGAGCATTCTCCTACGATGTATCCAAATCTTGCAAATTGAGGTCTCTTCTCAACCTCCAATGGTAGAGTTATGCATTGGTTATTAACACCAAGTCCTTCTTCCTCCTTGTACCTCATCCTGGTAAGAAGCCTCATGTTTGTCCTTGTACTTGGTATCTCCACATTTCCAACAAAAATTATACTATGTGAAGATAACTTTGAAGGGAAATCAACATCTTTTACCTCCATTGTCAATTTGGAAATAACTGACGAGGGCTTCTCATCATCTATTATTGGTGGTTCGCTAGCTGTCTTGGCACATTCCCCAACATATCCAAGTCCTGCTGATGGGGTAATTCCTCTACTTTGATGGGGTTGACAATTCCATGAAAATTAATGCCTAATCCTCTTCCTTCAGACCCCATTTTATTCAATAGTTTGGAGCCAATTCTTGTGGTATGATTTTCAAAAACAACGAAATCATCGTCAAGAAATGTACATGAAGTCGAAGAATTACTTTTTACATCACAAGGGTCATGTTGCAGCTTTTCCAAGGCCTCGTCCTTAGCTTGTAGTTGGTGTAGCAACCTTTGTTTCTCCTCTTTCTCTTCCTGTAGGAGAATTTTCAATTCAACATTATCTACTTGAAGACTTTGGTTGTTGTGCTTCAGTTCTTCAAGGGCTTCTTCCGTGGCTCACAACTGAAGTTACAATCATTGCTTTTCCTCTGTCTCTTTTTGTAGAGCTTCATACATTGTTTCCACCTTTTGGTACACTGAGCATGGTCTCGTACATCGCTTTGTCATCCTCCATCGCTGCACATTCCATTTTTCACACTCACAATTCACATCCACACAAAGACCGCTCTAATACCAAACTTGATCTGAGTTGACTCAACTACCTGATTTAACCAAGATCTTTTACTTCCGTGATGTTGTTAGAATTGCATTTAAAAGAGCATAAAAGAACATATATGCATGTTGTAAATAAGAGGGAACATGACAAGAATCAACAACATTAAACATAAGACATTGATAACGAAGTTCGTCTAGGAGGGACTACGTCTCTGGGCCCCAGTGTCAAGATGGTGTAGGCCGCTGCATTAAGTGCTGGAAAGAGTGATGATGTACATGAATTTGTTTTCTCTATCATGCAAGGAATATGCCCTCACGCAGGAGTGGCTCCACGAGATGTTCCACTGCAGGAACTCTCATTCACAAAAGGACTAATATCAACATGACATAATTTCATGTATGATAATAATGAGTGTCCCGCCAACATGACATCAAAGGGATCTCAATTCAAACATACATGGAGACACATGAGTATCCCGTCAACATGGCGACAAAGGGATCTCAATCAAAACATGATAATAAGTACATCTCACATCAAGAATAAAACAAGATCCCACATAAAACATCAAAGAAGGATCTATACAACACAATGCATCTCAAGCAAAGAGACAAGGATGTACATGATCACACTGCATATACCTCACATCAAGGAGTTATCTGAAGAAGAGGATGATAAACTATTGGATCTGGCTGTACCATCAATCTCGTGGCGTCGAATATCATGGAAATGACTGCTCATACATTGAATGCTGACACCTGCACTCCACTTTGAAAAGTGGCCAAAAAATGGAATGATCAAATGGAAAATCTGATTACACCATCAGATTCATGGCATCGAATAGTGTAAAATCAACTGTCAAATTTCTGAATTCTGATAAAGTGAAAATCTGGGGCTATAGGAATCTTTTAGATTCCTCCTAGATTCCTCAAAGATTCCCTCCTCCAGGTCATCTAAAACTCTGTTGCTAAAATCAGCAAATTGATCTCGCCATTGAGATCCTTGTGAATTCTAAGAAGAATGAGTATAAAGTTGGCTTCATTCCGAATCTAGGAAAATTTAGCCACCAAGGAATCTAGAAGATTCTCTCAAGATTCTTAAAGATTCTCCTCTAATGGGAATCTACAAATCTGCTGCTCAAAAGGCGAATCCAACCTCGTCATTGCGATCCCTGCAAAAATATAAGAAAAATGATTGTAAATTTGACTACATTATGATAAAAAGAATATTTACCTCCCAAGGAATCTTAAAGATTCCTCAAAGAATCTGCATGAGAATATTCCCTAGAATATTCTAGGTATTTGCCTCGTTTTCAGACCCCCTCTGCACTGCCACAACTCCATTCTAACTCCATTCCTCCATTCGGTTGTTCTGCCTCCGTGCAAATGAATTTGAAGGCTTCTATATAATTTGGTGGGTGAAGTTTACAAGAGCCACTATTGGCTTGTTGGTTAGGCGAAGCATTAGAGGAGGGTAGGTCGGGGGATCAAATCCCAACCCCCTCAAAAATGGCACGTAGTTTATTTTTAAGCACGCTTATAAGTTCTTTTGGGGGCACAGTTTAGTACGTTGTATTTATGGTGTAACATTTTTGTTATGTTGTTGTGACTGTTGGTGTGAGGTTTGGGTTGGGTTGCCCATGGAGTGGGCCAACCATGTGGCCGGGCAGGTTTGATTCCCGCTGGCCCATAACTATATGTTATGTTTGGGTCCGATGGAGGTGGTAGGGGTCATGGCCTGCCACCTAATCAGATATATATATTTTTTATTTTCATATAACTGTAAGCCTTTTTTGGAATTTCTCGAACCTAGAGGTTATTAGGTGAATTAAAGAGGCAACAATTTTGCCCACCGTCAGTGACCAGATCCTAATGACTGTTGTCGATGCAATTTGTAGGTCCATTAACCCTGCCACTTTGCAAAGTCAACCCTGAACTTTGACTAGCTCTATCTCCTTCATACGAGCTCAGATTTGAGTGTCGTTCGTACTGTTGGAATTAGGGCAATGAGAACTTCAATCTAGTGCTAGTTTGAGAGAAATCCAACCAATTTGAGTTTTGACCCTTTCTGAGTCCTCTGGGACTTTTGCATGTGTCTGGAGCCACCTGGATCACAAGTCAGTGGTGAGTTCCCAATGGCTTTAGAAGGTAATGAAAGCAGGAGATGGTAGTGTGGACAAACATAAGCCCAGGTTTGTGGCCCAAGGAGTTTCTCAAGTAGAGGAAATTGATTACGATGAGAATTTTTCTTCTGCTAAAAGGTACTCATCAATCATATCTATTTTGGCACTGTTGGTGCAGATGGGATGGAAGATACAATAGATGGATGTAAATACAACCTTCCTTAACGCATGATTAAGGAAGAGGTGTATATTGAGAAAGCTGAAGGTTTTGAGACCTTCGACAAAGAGTCACATGTGTGTCAAATCAAGCGAGCATTGTATGGGCTAAAACAAGCACCCTGTGCTTGGTACACCAAGATCAATAACTATTTCACTGGGTAGGTATTCACCAAAAGTGAATTAGATGCAAACATTTACCATATTGTGGTTGAAGGTAAATTATTGATTATTGTTTTATATGTTGACGATTTTATTATGACATGTGATGATAAGCTAATCAAGTCTTGCAAAGAGGATCTTGCAAGAGAGTTCAAAATGAAGGAATCGAGGCTTATGCCCTACTTTCTGGGCATGGAAGTATGGCAAGGTGATAAGGAACTTTTTTGTCTCTTAGGGCAGGTATGCCAATGAGATACTGGAAAGGTTCCACTATGGAGAGCAATAAACCCATGGAGACTCCTCTAGCAAGTAACTAAAGGAAGGAGGACATTACTTCTGGTGAAGAAGTGGAAGCAACTATTTACAAGCAACTTGTGTGTAACAACCTTGGTTAAAAACTCATGTAAAAATATATAAGGCCATGATGATGGAACATGTATTCCAAGCTAAATGGTGGGGGATTCATCCTAATGGGTGTTTATTTGGGTTATTATGGATAAGACAGTTGGAAAAGGTGATGGCTAAGGCTTTGGAAAGGCATGAGGCATTAAATGGCATTTATTTATGAAAATTATGGAAATTAGGAGAAAAGAAAGGTGAAAGGTCCCAAGTTGCATATGAGGAGGAAAATGCAAGAAAACAATGGAAAATGAATAAAATAGATGCCTCATTAATAAAAGGCTTATGAGGATCAGTGGTCAAGACTTGGTCAGTTTAGTTTTGGAGCTCTCTCATTATTATCTCTCTCTCTCATACTCTTGGAGACTTAGAGTTTTCTTGGAGCACTCTTGGAGGGTATGGCATATGATTTTTGGAGAAAGAAGGAAAATGAGGAGCAGGAAAGCACAAGAGGGCATCGATATTAGCAACTACAATGAGTTTTACTTGTAGGTATCAAGTTGCATGTATGTTTTCCTCACTAGTTTTGGCATGCATGGCACATGCATGTGGTTTCTTGGTTGCGATCTGTCATTGGCATGGAGGATTTCCTGGATTGACAGTGGATTTCCTAGCCTTTCCATTTCGTGAACAACCATGGTGATTGTGGGTTTATTTTCATTGCTTTGTTTAGGTTGGTTCTCATGTTTCCTTTAGCTTGGGTTGAGTTATTAGTTCCTAGAAGTCTTGGTTGGAAAAACACTCTAGAAGCCATGTAATGACTTGGGTTGAGTTACTAGTCCTGGAAGCCCTGGTTGGACAAGCACTCTGGAATCCCTATAACAGTTTGGGTTGAGTTACTAGTCCTGGAAGCCTTGGTTGGACAAACACTCTAGAATCCCTTTGTGGGTTGAGTTACTAGTCTTGGAAGCCTTGGTTGGACAAACGCTCTAAAAGCCTGACATAGCTATGGGTTGAGTTACTAGTCTTGGAATCCTTGGTTGGAAAAAATATCTAGAGCTCCACGATAACTGTGGGTTGAGTTACTAGTCCTGGGAGCTAGGTTGGAACAAACACTCTAGAGACCTAGAAGGATAGGATAGAGACCGATCTAATGTTGGTTTTGTGATGTACGACTGTGAGGTGGAATCACTGTTTGATGGGTTGAGGTGGATGGCCTCTGGAAGCCTTGGATGAGTTTTGATTGATGTGTTCTATGAAATCCCACATTCATGCTTGGAATATGGCATAGGGGTGAATGGATGAAGAGAGATTTGGCTAAGCCATTCTATGGTCGGGTGGAAGGTGGAAGTCCAATCTTGGGTTTGTAATTTGCATCATTAATGAAAGGTTATTACTCCTTGTATCCCTATGATAATTATGGTGGATTATATGTGGTTTATATGGTTATGATTTCATTGGTATTTCTATCCCTATTATGATGGTTATTTACATGTTTTATAATAGTAGCCATGAGTGGCTCTCATCATGTTCTTCTTATTGAATGATCAATGTATCTATGATCTAATGGATGAAATTACAATGAATGTGATAATGAGACAATGGTTCAAAATGATTCTTAGATAAGTATGAGGTCCCTACACTTAATTCTGTTGTTTAAACCTGTAGGTTGCATATTTACTAAGTGTTTGACAAAATGTCTATCATGGTTAGGCTTGGTGAGGTCAAGCCCTTGATTGAGTTTTGTGTTAGAGGCTTTGCCTTGGTGTCATTTCATGTCTTTGAGAGTCTCATCAAGTTCTAGGCATTGGTTTGGAGCCTAGCCCTAAAAAAGTGGCTTAAATCTCGCAGTCTTTGGAACAAAACTAGCTGATATAGACTACAGTACCTCCCTTGCAGGCACTGTGGGAGCAACTACAGGTTTACATTCGCATGCATTCCTTGTCATGGGAATGACTATGGGTTTAATTCATGTAAATTCTAGGTTAACTCAGGGGTTAGGCACCTAGAGTGGTGGATTAGCTCCTGGGGATACTAAAGCACCTGAGGGAGGTCTATAAGGCCTTGTTTTGTCGTTTCAATTTCCTTGAGGTCACATAGGAGGTCAAATCAATGATAGTAGCCTCTCATTGCAGGTTCACCTCAGTTAGCCAGTTGCTTGGGTAGATTTGGGAGGAGGGTGTTACAAAGTGGTATCAATGTTTGAATCACTATTTGATGGGTTGAGGTGGATGGCTCTGGAATCCTTGTATGAGTTTTTATTGATGTTTTCTATGAGATCCCACATTCATGCTTGGAATATGGCACATCGGTGAATGGCTAAAGAGATATTTGGCTCAGCCATTCTACGGTCAGGTGGAACGTGGAAGTCCCTTGTCGGGTATGGATTTTGAATCATTAATGAAAGGTTATTTCTCCTTGTATCTCTATGAGCATTATGGTGGATTATATGTGGTTTATATCGTTGTGATTACATTGGTATTTGTGTCCCTATGATGCTGGTTATTTACATGTTTTATGAAAACAACCATGAGTGGCTCTCCTCATGTTCTTACTTGTTATTGAATGATCAATGTATATATGAAATAATGGATGAAATGGCAACTAATGTGATAAGGAGACAACGGTTCATAACAATTCTCAGATAAGTATGAGATCCCTAAACTTAATTCTGTTGTTTACACCTGTAGGTTGCATATTTACTAAGTGTTTGAAAAACTGTATGTCATGTTTAGGCTTGGTTAGGTCAATCCCTTGATCAAGTTTTGTGTTAGAGGCTTTGTCTTAGTGTCTTTAAATCTCTTGGAGAGTCTCATCAAGTTCTAGGAATTGGTTTGGAGACTAGCCCTGAAAAAGTGGCTTAAATATCACAGTCTCTAGCACAAAACTCACTAATAGAGATTGTAGTCTCTCCCTTGTGGGCACTATGGGAGAGACTATAGGTTTACAGTAGCATGCATGCCTTGTCATGGGAACAAATCTGGGATTATTTTATGTAAATTCTAGGTTAACTTGGGGATTTGGCACCTGGAGTGGCGGATTAGCTCCTGGGGGTCCTGAAGCACCTAAGGGAGGTCTGTGTGTTGTGTTTTCGTTGATTCCATTTCCTTAAGGTTACCTAGGAGATTGAATCATATCATAGTAGCCTCTTGTTGCATGTTTACCCTAGCTGAATGGTTGCTTGGGTAGATGTGGGAGGAGAGTGTTACAGAGTGGTATTAGAGCATGGTTTCCCTCTCCTTGAGATGTGTGTTGATCATGCTTTAATGTCGGTTGCATGTGTGTTCCTTATGCATGTAGTCCATGAGCTTGTTGCATTTTTCATGGTGTTGATCATAGTTGTAATGATGTCACCATGTGAGGGTTGAAGTTGTGGTCGTGGAGTATGTATTCATGGTGTGTATGGTTGATTATGCAGTTGTTATGCATGTATGGTCTTGGTTATAATTATGCATGAATAGTAGGTCAAATATGCCTTGTGAAGTCATTGTATGCAATTTAGGTCATCATGACGCTATTGGTTTTTATGATGCTAATGTGTTGGCTGAGATAGAGCAGGAGATGCAGGATATCGAAGTGAGGTTGCAACATTAGACTTTGGCATAAGAGTAGACCACCATACATGTATGGTATGTTTGGAATGCATGTATGTAAGTAAAGGATCTTTATATGCATTAGGTTTATACACATTAGGCTTATTTACATGTCTTTTGATGTTATGGCTACCTTCATGGTAGATGTTAGTTGATCAGTGTAGTTATATGCACATGTGTCAGATAGTCAAGGATGGTAGTAACCTATGGTTGTATGCATTGTTGTTTTTGTGTTATGTTAGATAACTTGATGATCATGTTATATGTTGTTGATGAGTATGCTATAGGTTAACTTGTTGTTTTTATTTGATAGTTAACTTGATAATTAGGATTATTTCACTGAGATCTTGATGTTTTAATTTGGATTGTCATATGCGTGATGGTTATGTTCATTGCATTGAAGATCTTGATGTTTTATGTATTGTGTTAACCTGGTTTGACCTATGCAGATGGTTATGGTTGCAATATTCAGGTACGAGCTGACATATTTGTGATATGGTGTTGCACTAATCTATACTAATAACACATTTTTTATTGTTGCGCATGAACGACAAATTCTTATGAGCTTATGACATGAACATGTTAGTTAGTTACTGTTATGGATATCATGATTTATGTTTGAGTTGATATGTTGTGAAGTTTTATCGTGCTAACCTAGCTTTATTGTGTAGACAAGATAGCCTCCCCTAATATACATTAAGGTATGAGTTTTCTTATGTCGTATATTTGGTGCTTGGTTGTTTAATTATGATGTCTATTTGGTGTTTGAGTGTTTGGTGCCTAGTTGATTTATTTAACATGGTATGTTTGAAATTTGGTTCAATGTTTGATGGATTTCATAATATGAGCATGTGTTCCAATGATCTTTCTTTAAGATGGTTTTACTAACATATATGTGTTGAGACAGTTTATATGTACTTGAGTGTAGTAGGTGATAGCTGTAGCATACGTCTAATGACTATGAGTTGACTATGGATTATGACATGATTGTTTGTAAAAGTTGATTTCAAATTGATAGATATGAGTGTCTTTATATTTGGAACATGTGGTTGAAATGTTTGAGCAGTTACAAGAAACATGCTTAGTATTAGCGCGACGAGGTAATAATTGATGTGTTTATATAACTAATAGTTGGGTGACGTGACAATATATAGTAGGACTCAGTTACAGCAAGGTAAAGGTAAAAGAAAGGAATCAGGTAAGAATTCCTTTGGCTATGTTTGGAAACCATAATTCCAAACGAACAAGTGCTTTGCATACAACGAGTCTTCTTAACCTTGATTTTGTTTGAAATTATGTGAATATGCGCTATATTCATGAACATGTATTTGACAGGTATATTAGCTAGTATTTAGTTATAGGTGGATCTGTAAAAGGATTGGAGTCCCTTGAGAGATGGCATGGATGTGTTTAGTTGCAAGTAATGTGCTTGGCACAACAAGGTAAGGTAACCAATGTATTTTTATGTTTATTTATGCACTAAAAGTTATGTGTTGATGGTAGTATGATGCGGGGAGTTGCATGGAAAGAGAGGTTGCCATGAAATCTTGAAGAAGTCTCTGGTTGAGTTTCCTTGGGAACCATGGGGATTCAGTCATGGTGTCTATTATTAGTCTTGTTTGGTATTTTGTGATTTTATTGCGCTTGATTGAAGTTTTATTATGTTTATTGCATGGCCATGCCACTTTGGTTGTGGTTTCGTATTGTTGTTATTGGTTTTCATGATCCTCCTTGTTTGTTTCCTGGCTTGAATTTTATGTTTTGAGTCTTAGGAATTGTTGGGAAAGGAGGAAATTTAATGGAGCTCAAGGAGAGTTGTGTGGTACCCAATAAGTAATGTAAGACACGGATGAGGCTCAGTGCTTGACTAAGCATACCAGAAGGAAAGTTATGACTGCCAATTGGACTAGTTGGGTCCATTGGTGTAAATGGGTAGTGGCAGTATAGTCATGAGAAAGGTAACCAGAAAAGGTAAAGTAAATGGATATGAGGTGTTAGATGCCTCGACTATGATTGGGAATGATTGTTCTCAATGTTGTGCATGAATAAAGGAAGTTCTCTTAACCTAGACCTTATGTTATCTAGTAATTATGTTATGATCATGATTATGCTAATGTTTATATATGTATACATGTATGTATGTATTTTGTTGTCTGAAAGGATGATGATTGTTTTATGTTGATGATTCTATATGTATGTATCCATGTATCTATGTTACTGTTTGACAAGTTGTCAGGGATCATTCTTGTGGAGGAATGATTGCTTATGAAGGTGAATGACATGAAGAGGTTCCTGGTTTATGAGGAATCAAGTGGAAGAATAGTTGTGACAAATATATGAGGTCAGTATCATGCATTTATGAGTTGATATTATGTGATTATATTATTTCTATGTTATGGATAGGCTATACCAAGGGATACATCAGTGAAATGAAAGCAGTGTGGTTTACGGCATGTTGGGACAAGCATGGATAAGACACTGGAAGCAAGGTTGCTTGGTAGAGGTAGTGTGGTTTCAAATGTGTAGTATTATTGTTGTGCATATGTCATACATGTTGTAAATGTTACATCTGTGATGATTGTGTGCATGTAGTATTGTGCATATGTAGTGTGTGTACATGTTGTTTATGTAATATTATGTATAGGGTGTTAGTACAAATAGTGTTGTATGAATGTTGCATATTTAGTGTTGGGTATAGATGGTGCTATGTACATGTTGGATATATGGTGTTGTGTACATATTGTACTGTGTGCATGATGGATATGCATTGTTGTGTGCATATGGTGCTCTGCGCATGTTGGATATGCGGTGCTATGTAGATGATGCTATGTACATGTTGGATATACAGTGCTATGTATATATGGTGTTGCATTCCCGTTTCATATGTGGTATTATGTACATATGGTTTGGTGTGCATGATTATACAAGTGGTGATGTGTAGATGTTGTACAAGTGGCGTTGTGTGTAGGTAGTGTTGTTTACATGTAGTGCATGTGGCAATGTGTACATGTAGTGTCATGTACATGTGTGCATGTCGTACTATGTACATGTGGTATTGTGTACACATTGTATAGGTGGTGCAGTGTACATTTGGCGTTGTGTACACATTGTGTAGGTGGTGCCATGTACATGTGATGCTATGCACACATGGTGCAGGTGGTGCTTTGTATAGGTGGTACTGTTGTACATGTTGTATATATGGCACTGGGGTACGTGTGGTATTACATGCATGTTGTACATGAGGTGTTGCGGGCATGTAGTACTATGTATGTGCATTGTGTAGTCGTGGTATCATGACATGTGTATTTCTTATGCTGCACTTTGTGTAGTACATGTATTTTGTTGTGTTGTACATCAGGTGTAAGTACATGTATTGTGTGGTGATGTACATCGGGTATAAATGTATCAGTTCTGCAATATATCAGGTGTATGTGTATGCATTTGTGGTGTTTCACATTGTGTGTGGATGCATGTCTTGTGATGTACATTGTGTACATACACATGTTGTGTCATGTTGTACATTGGACATAGGAGTATGTATGGTATTGTGTTATGCACTAGGTATAGGTGTATGTGTTGTATATCAGGTGTAGGTACATGTATCACATGGTGTCGTATGTCATGTGTGGTTCTATGTATGTGTTGCACACTATGGGTATGTGCACATGGTTGTGGAGAAGGCACTGGATGTTGTCATGTGTAGCAACTGATCTAGAGTGCATACGGAATAAGGGAAAAGGAAGAAGCTAAGGATTGATGAAAGGATAAGTATCTCATTTCGGCTTTATTATGCATGTGATTTATGATTTTGGTCTATGCTAATTACATGTGATCTACGATTCTGGTTTTTGATGGTTACATGTGATTTATGATTTTGATCTATGATGGTTGTGTTTCTAGCTAACCTGATGTGATATGTTATACATGATGAGATGGTCAAAGATGTTATTTTGACTTTTTTTTATAGGAAGTGAACAAAATTGAAAATGTACCTTATTGACGAGCCACCAATGAGGTATGATTTGAATTTATTTCAATTTATTTTAAATATAATGGAAATTATGTGCTTGTAACAGGAACGCATGAACATGCCTGGTTGTGTGGTTTAAATCGACTACAAGAATTTGAAACAACAAAAAGAAATTGGAACATGCAACAATATGATAGTAAAGCACTTTAGGAGCAGGGCTATTGTGGGAAACTAGTACCCAATAATGTCCATTGATTTCCATGAGCATGCTATGACTGGTATGATGGTATGAGGCAGGGATATGCCTAGGTTTTTGTATCTTCCGATGTGAGGAAGCCTTCCCAAGGGATGGACTGCCTGAGATGGGGTGCCAACGGAACTTGGAAGGTGAGTGACTGCATAGAAGGCATTAACTAGATTGCCCGAGGGACTATGTAGAAGAGAAGAGAAGGTCGGGGATGGAATTTTTTTAGTCATTAACATTACCAGATGGAATCATATGAATGTTGGGAGTGCACCGTGGAATAATGAGCCAGTAACTGATCACTGAGAGGCTATGTGACATAGGATTGTAGCGCTAGACATTGGATGCAGATTTGACTTTGAGTGGATTATGGACTTCTTGGGAAGGAGGTGAATCCTGGTATTACCTTGAGATTGGAGGTGTGAGCCTCTGGATTCCCTTGTTGTGGATGTAGGCATCATATCCTTTTATTTGTTGGTTAAGCATATGCATATATATGTGTATGTGTACATTATTGTAAATACTGTATCAAGATGGATTTATAAAGCTCCATAGACAATATGGTTATTTTTTGGTTGAAGTAAATGTGTATGTGTATAAGTGATCATTGTAAATATTGTAATAAGCTGTGTTATAAAGCTCCACTATGCGGTATGTTGTCATGATGTCTTTCTTTTGAGCATGTCTTTCATTGTAAATATTGCAATGAGCTGTGTTATAAAGCTCCATGGGAAGTATGTTTGTTTACAACATTCTTGTTGGTATAAGTTTCATTGAACACTGAGGATGGTGTTCCCCCAAGGGAGGGGGGGTTCTGTAACAACCCTGTTTAAAAACTCATGTAAAAATATATAAGGCCACGGTGATGGGACACATATTCCAAGCTGAATGGTGGGGGAAACATCCTAATGGGTGTTGATTCGGTTGATTATGGACAAGGAAATTGGCAAAGACAATGGATAAGGCTTAGGAAAGGCATGAGGAATTAATTGGCATTTATTTATGAAAATAATGGAAATTAGGAGAAAAGGAATGTGAAAGGTCACAAGTTTCATGTGAGGAGGAAAATAATGGAAACTGGAGAAAATAGAGGCCTCATTAATAAAAATGCTTTTGAGGATCAGTGGTAAAGACTTGGCTAGTTTAGTTTTGGAGCTCTCTCGTTATTCTCTCTCTCTCATACTCTTGGAGACTTAGATTTTTCTTGGAGCACTCTTGGAGGGTGTGGCATACTTGGATTTTTGGAGAAAGAAGGCAAAGGAAGAGTAGAAAAGTGCAAGAGGGCATTGTTATCAGCAAAAAAAAAAGGTTTTTCTTGCAGGTATCAAGTTGCATGTATGTTTTCCTCACTACTTTTGGCATGCATGACACATGCATGTGGTTTCTTAGTTGTGATCTATCATTGGCATGGAGGATCACCTGAATTGACAATGGATTGCTTAGCCTTTCCATTTCTTGGATAACCACAGTGATTGCGGGTTTATTTTCACTGCTTTGTTGTGGTTGGTTCTCATGTTTCCTCTAGCTTGGGTTGAGTTATTAGTTCCTGGAAGCCTTGGTTGGAAAAACACTTTGGAAGCCCTACAACAGTTTGGGTTGAGTTACTAGTCTTGGAAGCCCTGGTTGGATAAATGCTCTGGAAGCCCTATAACAACTTGAGTTGAGTTACTAGTCCTAGAAAAATGCTCTGGAAGACCTTGGTGGGTTAAGTTACTAGTCCTGGAAGCCTTGGTTGGACAAATGCTCTGGAAGCCCAATGAAAGGTGTGGGTTGAGTTACAAGTTTTGGAAGCCTTGTTTGGAAAAATGCTCTAGAATCCTGGTGGTAGTTGTGGGTTGAGTTATTAGTTTTGGAAGCCTTGGTTGGACAAACGCTCTAGAGCCCGGCGGCATTCGTGGTTTGAGTTACTAGTCATAGGATCTGGGTTGGAATAAACACTCTAGAGCCTTGAAAGGCTAGGATAGAGACTGATTTGATGTTGGTTTTGTGATATTCGACCGTGAGGTGGAATCATTGTTTGACGGGTTGAGGTGGATAGCCTCTGGAAGCCCTGTATCAGTTTTTATTGATGTGTTCTATGAGATCCCACATTCATGCCTGGAATATGGCACGAGGGTGAATGGTTGAAGAGAGATTTGGCTTAGCCATTCTATGGTCGGGTGGAAGGTGGAAGTCCCATCTTGGGTTTGGATTTGTCATCATTAATGAAAATTTATTTATCCTTGTATCTTTATGATCATTATGGTGGATTATATGTGATTTATATGGCTTTGATTTCATTGGTATTTCTGTCCCTATTATGTTGGTTATTTACATGTTTTATGACAACATCCTTGAGTGGCTCTCATCATGTTCTTACTTTTTATTGAATGATTAATGCATCAATGACGTAATGGATAAAATGGAAGCTAATGTGATAAGGATACAATGGTTCATATCGATTCTCAGATAAGTATAAGATGCCTACACTTAATTATGTTGTTTACACCTGTAGGTTGCATATTTACTAAGTATTTAACAACATGTTTGTCATGGTTAGGCTTGGTTAAGTTAAGCCCTTCATTGAGTTTTGTGTAAGAGGCTTTGCATTGGTGTCATTTAATGTCTTAGACACTCTCATCAAGTTCTAGGCATTGGTTTGGAGACTATCCCTGAAAAATGGCTTAAATATCGCAGTCTCTGGCAAAAAACTGGTTGATAGAGACTGCAGTCTCTCCCTTGCAGGCATTGTGGGAGCAACTATAGGTTTACAGTTTCACACATTCCTTGTCAAGGAAGTGACTCTAGGTTTAATTCATCTAAATGCTAGGCTAACTCAAGGATTGGGCACCTGCATTGGTGGATTAGCTCCTACAGGTCTTAAAGCACCTGAGGGACATCTGTGTGTTGTGTTTCTGTCGATTCCATTTCCTTAAGGTTACCTAGGAGGTTGAATCATATAATAGTAGCCTCTCGTCGCATGTTTACCCAGGTTGGCCAGTTTCTTGGGTAGATGTGGGACGAGGGTGTTACATTGTGGGTTCACTCATGTATTTGGTGAACAAACGACCAGACATGTGCTATGCAGTTAACCATCTTAGTTAAGTGATGGTTAAGCCAACCAAGTTGTATTGGAAGGAAGCCAAGCATGTGTTGAGATACCTCAGAGGCACTACTTAGTATGGTTTATGGTACATACAGATAGAGGGAGTGAAGGTTCAAGATTTCGCCGATGCAAATTGAACACGGAGTCCATCTGATAGGAAGATCACATTAAGAGGGATATTTGGTATTGGGTCAACAATTGTTTCTTGGTACAACAGGAAATAGAGATAAGTTGCAATCAGTTCAGTGGAGGCATAGTACATGGCTGCTAGTCAAGTAGCTTGTGAGGCCATCTGGATGAGGAACATTCTGGTTGGTTTGTTTGGTCAGCAGATGGATCCAACTGTGATTTACTGTGGGAATCAAGGTTGTATCAAACTCTTTGAAAATCTAGTTTTCCATGATCGACCCAAGAATATTAATTCAGGTATCGTCATCTTCGAGATTGTGTGGAGAGGAGAATTATGTTGTTGGAGTACATTCCCACAGAGGAGTAAGATGCAAATATTTTGATAAAGGCATTGGTAAGATGAAAATTCGAGTTTCATAGAGACAAGATTGGGGTAGCTGATAATCCCTTTCTTGTTGAGAGGGAGTGTTAAAAATAGCAACAACAAATACCAATTTAATTTGTCCTTGAATTAAATTGAGAATTAAATTATAATTCTATTCTCATAACAACTTGTAATAATTAATTAAGTTAAATTGACTTAATTGACTTAGGAAATTCAAGTTGGAAGTCTATCTAGAGTCATGTAGAGTGATCCCTTAGCCTAACTGAGTTATAGTCAGTTAAACTAGTTCTAACTGTTGTAGGAACTAGTAGAGGTCTATAGTGGAGTAGTGCACCAGTGCATCACCAATACCACACCAGTTAACTGAATTTTCACTCATAAATAAATCATGCATGTAAGTTTAGAGGAAGACCCAATTGAGATTAGAGTTCAGGGGTAGTGTACTATCAATTGTATAATTTTCCAAGTTGTACAGATGGTGCATGCAATTAGTTGAGGACCTATGTTTGGATTACGCAGTTCTAGAAAGTGGATTTCCCATTAAATATGGGTTGATTCCTCTAGGAATTTCGCAAGGAAGTAGGAGCTTGGCAGGCAACAAAATTGGCTAAGTGTTGGCTTGAGCTAGCTTGTGAAGTAGAGAGATAGATTGTATTTGTGCTTTAATTGTTCGGGTTGAACAAGCATTGTATTTTCTTCTCAGATCTTCTGGTTAATGCAATATAGATAGTCAGGGTCTTTAGCAGTTGCTTTCCCCAAAGAAATATTGTGTTATGTGTGATTGATATTCTTCCTCTTTCTTCTTATTGTTTTCATCAATCGTTTTTTGTTTCCACTGAGAAGAGTAGAGTAGATTCTTGTCTTATGTTTTAGCAAACCACATAAGATGTTGAATCTACAGAAAAATCTACACTTTTCCCATTACTTTGTTGATTTGTTTTGCTTAATTTTCTTGTTTCAAGTTGTTTATTTTAGTTTTGTTTCATGCATTTTTTCCATCTAATCCAATGCTTTGTTTAGTCCATATATAATCACTAATATCATTCATTGTTTGTGTATATTCTTGTAGGATTCAATCAATTGAAAGATAAGAGAATTTGGACCCTTGTGTTACCAAATTCAACACACTACTAGACCATAAATTAAATAAATATCCAATAATGGATTGAGTTGGAAGTAAATGTAACGAGGAATTAGTTACAATTGATTAATAAATCACACATGAAAAAATATAATGACTAAAACTCCAAAATAGGACCAAAAGTCAACTTACAATGGGAGAGAGAAAAATGGTAGTTAACTACTAAAACTTATGGAGGCATTGCACATTCACAATAGGGATCCCTATGCATGAGGGAATGTGCATTAATGTAGTGGTATTTTCCATGTCTTCCTATAGTCAGTGCCCAATGAGCACCACTTGTCATCTTAGGTGGAAACCTTGTTGAAAGCAGCCCTTCTAAAAATAAAAAACCTTAAAAAAATAAAATGTGCCAATTGATAGTGAAAATATAGTAGTGAATTAAATTATATCGTATGTGCTCCTAATAATGTATAGAAGAGGGTATAATGATGGGTAGAGTGTAGGTCCCAATGAGGTCCCCATGAACTAATGAGTGCAATATATCCCAATAGGAATTACACATTCACATAGACATGGAGTATGCCTATTGATTTTATGTGGAAATTCATACTTTTTGTATATTCTCTTTGTTATCAATTTCAATATCTTGTTTTGTGTTTTTCTAAATTTCTTTAGCATCTTGAATCCTGCTTGTGTTTTTCTTGTCAATTTTTTATTAAGATTGTAGCAATGGACAAATTTTAGAAGTAATAACTTTCTTTACCACCCTTCTATCTATCTAGAAATCTTCATTAACATGTATTTCTATTGGTATGATTTTTCAGGATGTGCATTCAAGCACTTTGATCTTAAGGTAGACATAGTAAATTTTTTGTTCACTTAATGTTTTATTATTATTTTGAGTGTTGCTCTATGTTGAGCGTGGAAGGAATTACACATCATCTTCATATTGAGTTGTAAAACATGCATCTCAATACAAAACAATCATGATGCCCTTTTCAAATAATGAGATTAATACTAGCAACAAATAAGTGTCCCTAAAGCCAATAACCTTGCTTTGATAGAAAACTAAAAATTTCAAAAATCTACCCAAAAGAAAATACACTAAAATAACCTTAAAATAAAATAAAACATTGACATACTTAACACAACATAGAGGATTTCTCATAAAAACCAATAAAATAAGAAATGCACTTTTCTCTCTCTGAAACTTAATCAACCAATGTTTACATATTTCATAACATCAATTAAGATTATTATACAAAATAGAATTATATTATAACCATAATAAGTTAATTGTAATTAGATAACACTATGATATTATGACCATAATAAGTTAATTGTAATTAGATAACACTAGGATAGAAACATTTTTCTAAAAAACATAAAAGATACTAAAAAAACTCCCACAAGATTGTTAAGATAAATAGTGTACATGTAAAGAATACACATATGTGTAGTGTATTAACAAAAAATACAATACATATTTGTCATGTCTAATCACTTGTGCATTGAGTTTAAGTTTTCTTTAAAGTTATCATATTACATGTTTTCCACATTTTCTTTTAAGATTATAAATTTGTATTTATTGAGGTTTATTTTAAATAAATTAGGTAAAGCATTGACATCAAATATTTTTTTTTTTAATTCATCTTTCCAATGGTTGTGAATGTACTTAAACTTCTTTTTTATTTTGAAGGTCAACTATCAATATAAATGAATTTGAATAAATTTGCATTAAGTTTTACCAAATCTCTATTCGAGATAAAATTAGGACGAAGATAAAATTGTAAAAGATCAATTATAACATGCCAAATATTAATAACATTTTTATCCCATCTCTACATTTAAGCAAGAGCAAAATAAAATGCATATTAATACTTCATATAAATTATAAAATTGGTAAATAAAACAATATGAAAAATATAATTAATTTTAAAACTTCTAAAAAAAACACTAATTTATTCTTTTGATTATTAAACTTAAACTTTAATAAATCTAAACAAAACAACAAATAATACTTATTAACTTAAACTATAATAAATCCAAACAAAAACAAATAATGTCTATTTCAAATGGCCAGTTATCACTATAAAATTAATGCTCCATAACAAATAATGCCTATTTCAAATGGCCAGTTATCACTATAAAATTAATGCTCCATAATATGGTAGGATCCAATGATCCTCACATCATTAGACTATGGTAATCAATATCTAACCAACTTGAAAACTCTTTCTAAAACTCTTTCTAAATATTAAAGGTATACACAATTAACATATAAATTAAT
>APFE030066213.1:30977-47279 GCA_000404065.3 Pinus taeda
TTTTTTTTATGAATTTTATATCAAAAAAATAATAATAATCACTTTCTTTTTCAAAAAATAAAGGTTAACTTAAAAATTAATGCGAAAATCAGATATTGAAAATATTCAACGCATAACAACCTCAATTGAGTGTATATTCTTCTCATAAAATGTCAAAGTCAAAACATTGCAAGTATAACTACTTAATAGTTACAAAAAATGAGCTTGATTTCCAAGCATAACTTAAATTTAATCAACAATGTCACGTAATCCAAACTCTTCGTCCTCTAGAGTTTCATCATTGTTTTCTTCCTCAATATTTTTTGCTTCCTTTTGCTCATTTTCGTCTTCTAATGGATCTTTCATGTCTGCCAATCTCCCAATGTATGTCTTTCCAAACATCCCATGTAATGGTGGTTGATTTTCCTTTGCCTTTTTTACGACACGTGATTCACTAAAGTCCCCTTTCTTCAACTCAATTTCTTGCATTGCATCTGGAAGAAATTGAAGAGCATTAATTCTTTGCTAAATGAAATTGCATTGTAATGGATCTTTCTCAATTGCAATACAATTTCTTCCTTTTTGAAGGCAACATGCATTAAGTGTCTTGCTAAGTCACGACAGACGGTGGTGTGACCTAATATCTAAGCACAAAAATAATGAAGTAAATTCAGACATATGACATATTAATTAAAAAAAGAACATATTGAAATTCAATTCCATATAACAAAACTTACCTGAGCCAGAAATTAAACTCAATCTCCTTCATTTGAACATATGTCTATAAGATAGTTAATCAATAATTGTGATTTTTGATAAATGTTAACTATCTCTCCTTTTGTTTTTTTGTCTTCATATGTTAGTTTTCTCACAATAGCATCATAAGTCAGTATTTGGCTATGACACTTTCCGTCCACCCGATTAAAAATCATAGACATATGGCTATCATCTTTTGCCCAACTATCAATATGAATGAACTCACAGTCATTTATAAATTGTTGATCTTCATTGTTAACAAGATTTGACTTTTGTCTGTAACATGAAATAATAAAAATTCAGTTAACTTGTATATAAATGAATTTTTCAACATTAATCAAATATACCTTTTAAACGTCCTACCATATAAGCTGCATCCTTGAATTTGTTTTCCCCTTGAAGCTTGACAATATCATTGCCAATTGTGTGTCTGAATGAAATTTCACAAATCTCCATAATGGTGATGACGTCACTTCTACAAATCCCGCAACCACTTTATTAAAAGCTTGATAAGTATAAGGGTCACTATCATAGTAAATGTTTGGAATATTGAAACCATGGGGTATATCTGCAGTAACTAGGGCATAATCCCTTTTTGGTATGAGTTTAGCAATGTCTTCACAGTTGCCTTGTATTACTTGATATTGAATAGTGTCTAGCCCATTCCAAATGAAATGATTAAGAGTTGGATCAAGTTCAACATTCTCAATACGTTGCTTCCTAAGTCTTTCGATCTTTATTTTTCAATAAAAGTCTTGAAACTGTCTGGTGCTCCATTATCTCCCTTCCTCATCTTTTATCAAATAAACAAATATATGTGTAAGTTTTAAATTAAAAATAGTACACAGATGAATAAAACTGAATGTATAAATCAAGATATGTTTTTAAATGCAAGATAAAAAGCTTTTAATGTTGATGTAGAACTTGAATCTGGATAGTTGCATACAACATCATCCCAACTATCTTTATTCAATAATCAACCATTTGTTCCTGAATTTTCATGTAAACTTTGTGACTACATAGATAAAGTAAAAAAAAGTTAATATAATGATATGTATAACAAATACTACCAAGAACAACATGTTTTATTTAAAAGATAAGTATAATCTAGAAATAAATAAAAATAATTCAGTAAACTTACTTTTGAAATTCTTCAGACATTTCTTCCAATGATAATTCCCCTGGCCTCACACGAGATAATATTGTTTTGATAATTTTTTCATCTTTTACTCCTTGCATCGCCCTCCAAGGCGTGATGGTCATATCATCTAGAAGTTGGTTCAGTTCAGGAGATGATTTACTGTTGCTACATATCAATGGCTTAGACTTTTTGACCCTCTGGTTTTTAATGCCAATGTCTTCCCACATTCTAAAAATCTCATCAATCAACTTCCAAACATCTCCAGTTCTAAATGCCAATTGGAAAATGTTATCAACACCTCTAAATAAATCACTATTTCTGTTGTCTTTTCCACCTTTTGAATTGGTTTTCTTTTCATTTTGATAGCCTATTTCCATACAACATTCCTTTCGGAAATCTGCAGTAACATTTATCCTATCCCCACCACATTTTTCTTGAAATTCACTATGAATAAATCTAACCCTTTGGATGAAAGTCATAGACCACCTATATTCATTATTTGAATTATGATCCATGCCACTAACTTTGCTTCTATTTCATTTAAACCAGCATAAATGATACATTTCATTGTTTCAAAACGTGGGTTATTAGGATATTCCTCCATCAATTGTCTTTGAGCTTCTACAGAATGGTTCCCCCCAAGCACATAATAATTGTATTCAAAACATTTTGACTTATCAAATGCTTCTTTGTTGGGAACTTGAAGTGGATCAACAAGAAGCACATAACTAACCACATGAGCATATGGATTGTACGTCATCAATGTTTTCAAGTTGTGAACATGCAGATGTTGTGGCTTTCTGACCTGATATTGGCATTGTCCTTCACTTGCCTTATAGGTTTTCTGACATTTAGCTGAAATGTACGACCACCATCAATTAAGTTTCTCTTTGTCAAATTCTGTCGAATGGGATTTTGTTTTGTTTTGATAATGCCATCATCTAAATCAGCTCCTGGTGTAATGATTTCTCTACTTTCTTTTGAATTTTCACTGGGTTCTTGACTACTGGTAATGACTACTTCAAGATCTTCAACTTTACTTTTCTTTGTCATAACATTCTCAACAGATTTCTTCTTGGGCATTGTTACTTTTGGTCTTTTACGACTTTTCTCAATTCCAATGTCATCTTCAGTAATGGCCACATATGCTTCATTGTCCTCAAAAGTAACTTGTTTACCCTTACTAAATTTATCCACCAGAGGCCTTTTTTCTGATTCTTTGGATGTAGTTTTGTAGCATCATCAATTACTACATTTTTCATGTTTTCCATATCTTCTTCTGACACTAAGTAAAAATTGTTGACAACTTTCATGATATCATGCTCTATGAAATGAATGTCTCCCAACCTAATTGAACAACTTTCAACAATATTCTACCAAACAAAATATCATATGTCAATAAAAACAAAGTTAAAAAAATATAGCGAGACACTTTCAAGAACGCAAAATAAAAATACAAATAATAATACTTACAATGTTTTGTGTCATCTCATTTACGATTTGTTTACACAACTTTGTAGATACCTCTCTCGTGTCATAAAATGAATATGATAGTCGGTATTTAATCCTTTCATGTGACTTGGGAGCTTTTGTAAGTACGTAAGCAACTTTAGTGTTCAGTACCGAACACATATCTATGACTCTTCCCATCACCTCAAAATTTCCATTATCATGGGGTATATCAATATATAGATATATATTCACATTTGTGCTTTCTCTTTCTTTCACATACCAGACTCTTGATGGAAATTTCACCTCTTTTGAATTTTTTCAGTCTGAAATTATCTTCTTATTACTTAAGGCACTTGAAAGATTTGTAGCCATGAGCTCAGGTGGAGTTCGTTCACCAATGTTTTTTGAAGATGCACCTTTAAGAGTCTTTGCTCCAGAAAGATTCACAGAAATTTTCTTTGATTCCATTTTCCTAAAAAATAAAAACACATAAATTAGTAAATAAAAAAAACATATTGACTTAAATTAACAACGAAAATATACCGTAAATTTGTTATTTCTATAATCAAAATCGTCCAGCCACCCCTGACGGGTGGGCAGGAGGTCGGGTGAGGGACGACAAGGCTAGGTGGACAGCTGGGCAAGTGAGGGCGAGCCCCCTACCCCCCTACCCACATGCCCCCCATAACTCCCTACCAACCGACGCACCCCCCCCATAACCCTCCTACCCATGCCCCCCCTCACCCAACTTGACCCCCAAGGCCCCTTACCTAGCCCCCTCCCTTAACCCCTTACCCATGCCGCCCCTCCTACCCCCCAACCCCTACCCCTGCTACCCATGACCCACTACTCTAAACCCCTACCAACCCCCCACTGTAACAACCCTTTCCCATGCCCACCCCACACCCATTGCAACCCTGCCACACCCAATCCGCCCAACTACCATGGCCCCCTACCCATGCGCCCCTCCCCCCTCTCTACCGCCCCCCCCCCCCCCCCCCCACAACCCTCACACGAGCTACCTTCCGCACTTCACAACCGAACCTTGTCTTTTTGTGCACGACAGGTGGGTGACTCCACCAAATCACCAAGACACCCCCTTCACACAACGAGCTTCACCAAAAGTCACACCGTGCACACTTGCACAACCCAAGAACCCGTGCCAAGTCGTCACACAAATCAGGCGTTCATCCTTCGTTTCATCGTCGGGTGCTCCTTCGCACAACCCAGACGCCACACCCGTGCATGCCTTACTCCAACTGGCGAGCGACCTCTACCCGCACCCTCGCCCAAATCCAAGTTGTGTGCTACCTCTGTGCGGCCTTGCCCAAGAGTAGGCGCATTACCAAGACCCGCGCCTTCTTCTTGTTGCGTCCACCCCTTAGATATGCACACTTCTTCTTCACATGTTGAGCGATGATGCTTGAGTGATGGTGGAAATGACTCCATCACATGACCAATATATATGAGTGGCAAGGCAAGGTGGTGGCTACCCAGCCGACCTGCCCACGCCCTCAAACTCCATCGCAAATATGCTTAAACACTCATCGGCCATCCTCCAAATGCTCTCAAGTCAAGTTGGCCTTGCTTCGTTTGTTGGTCGGCCTGTGGGTGCTCTTCCATGCTCCCATGCATATATAAATTGCTCACTCAACCTTCTACGCACTTGTATTACACCATAACACCCTTGCACACCTAAGTCGAGCTCGCACTTCAAGCCGGAATGCGTTCAAGGACTGCAGGTCCTTACATCCTCCTCCACCTGAAGTCGTTGTCATCCTCGACAACATACCATCTTGGTAGCCATCCACCAAATTCAATATCTGTCTCATCCTTGGTCCATGATATCAACTCCCCCACACACTACAAACATCCCTGCAACATATGTAGAACTCCCATCTCCATCATGTGTCGTCCCATCGTGTGAACTATCATCCTTCCTGCCTGCCTAATTCCAACATCTCTCTGGTACGATGCTAGCCCCCATGACTTGAACTAGTCAGGTGATCAGTCCAACTGTCATGCTCAAATCATAAGAACGTCCCTCCTTATGCCTTCACCAGTCTATCTCAAATTCTGCCACATCCTGGACTCACCAAGAATCTCATCCATGCTCAGGTCCATGGAAACTCCATCCCATCTGCAACATGTCATGATGCTTGATACCAAGCCATCCCTGCACCATCTGTCATACCTACTCAACCTGTTTTAAGGACTCACTGCCATGATCAGCTAACAATGAGCCCCATCTTCTTCCCCATCTAAGAAGATGTGGAGGGAGTAGAACTTGAAGGCTCACCCTCACTAATCAACTCAATCCATCTGTCAGGATTTTCTATCTCCATCCTCTGTAGATAAGTGACCCGATCCTCCTCCTGGACATTCGGCCTCACATATGCCTCATCATCATCATCATCATCCTCGACCACTTCTAGCCTTCTTGACACATCCAAGATACTATCAGAAAGATTCCTGATGACCAACGACTGCTCGGTAAGCTTTGTCTCAACCATAGACAACTGCTTACTCATATCTTCCATCCACTTCCCTTCCTCCATTTGCATCACTGCCAACTTACAATCAGGCTTTGTCACTCCAATGGTTGGCACACCAATGGGTACATCCTCCCTTCCATCGTAAATGTACAACCTCTTCAAATGTGGAACAATCATAGCATCAAATTGTTTCAAGAATTCCATTCCCAGCACAGCTTCATAGTCATCTATCCACACTATAGTGAAGTCAACCTTCCCTGTCCATTCACCAAGTGTTGTGTCCACCTTTTCAACTACACCAAGAACCTCATCAGGAGGAGAATTGACTGTCTTCATCTATGCCTTCACCAGTACAAATTTCAACCCAATTCTTCTTGCAATATCTTCTCCCATGAATTTGTGAGAGGCCCCACTATCCACCATAGTGAGTATATCAGCACCCTCAACCTTCATCCAACATACTCCAACTTGTTCCTCTCAAGATCCCTCCAAGAGATCAACTCTGTAGCAGCAGCAGCACCAAGTATCTGCATCATCCCCATAGAAGCTTCTTCATTCTTCGCATTAGATTGTGCAATCACAACCACTTTCGGTCTAGAAGGACAATTCTTCACCGTATGTGGTTCAGCACATATCCAACATTTCAAGGCTTTCTTCATCTTCGACTTATCATCTAATTTCGAAGCATCCTCTTTCTTCTTCTCTTTTGGCTTATCAGAGTTCTTCTTCCTATCATCAGAAGTCTCATCATAATGCTCCACCAACCTATCCACAACAACAAAAGCTTCTTCAAGTGTTCTAATCCTCTGCCTCTTCACTTCATTGTGTGACCAAGGTTTCAATCCAATAATGAAATTGAACACCTTGTCCCTCTCTGCCATGTCAAGAAGTTCTAGAACCACATTTTCAAACTCCGGTTAATATGTCTGAAGGTTCCCTATCTGCTTTATGAACTTTATCTTCATCCTTGCTTCCCACGTTTCATCCTGAAGACTGAAATGGGTCTGCAAAGCTTTCTTCATCTCATCCCACCAAGTAATGTCACCAGCACTGTTGTTGGCAATCTGATCCATCCGTCTTCGCCACCACATCTTAGCATCCTTTGTCAAGAACTAAGCAGCTACCTTGACCTTCATCTCATCATCAGATAGACCCAATCATTCCAAGTATTGCTCCATGTCCCATAGAAAGTTGCCAAGAGTCTTTGCACTCCTTGTACCATCATAAGATTCTGGTTCCTTGACTTTCACATGAGGCACTCCTCCACCTAAGTTATGCCTCACGACCTTCTTCAACACCGCGATCTCATCTCTGGCTTTGTCAAGAGATTTATGCAAATCCACGATCTCTACAAGACCTCTGGCCTCTTCAACCTTCTTGACCCTTACTTCAAGTTGTGTACACATAAGATCAGTGTACTCGTGT
Organism: Pinus taeda; assembly: GCA_000404065.3. Lineage (NCBI taxonomy): Eukaryota > Viridiplantae > Streptophyta > Pinopsida > Pinales > Pinaceae > Pinus > Pinus taeda. The sequence continues at coordinate 38,226 of APFE030066213.1, forward strand.
TGAGTCCGGAGTTCATCGAGCTCTTCCTTCATCTTTGAGTTGGCCTCTTGATCTCTCTCGATCAAGTCCATCTTCTTAGTCCAGAAAGCTTCTAAGTCCTCCATCTTTTCCAACACCTTTTCAATGAATGCCATAGTAGCATCCTTCGCACCGTGACTAGACCTAGCCTGAGATTCAGCTGCCATTGCTAACAACTTCCTTCTTCTTTGCAATCTAGTTTCGACCATCCAACAGTTTCACCAAGATGCCTGCAACCTGAACCAGCCCTTGTTCCACTTGTGTGAAACAACTTCCTTCGCCTGCAAGTACCTGCTTCACTGTCTTCAATTTCCAAGCTTCTAAGTGTATCCACACCTGCACTTCGTCACGAGCAACCCTACTCTAGCACCAGCTCTAACCGAGCTCTAATACCACCTGTCACGCCCCCAAGCCTACGTAATCTTCCAACCGTGCTAGGCGAGGTGTGGCACCACCGAACACTTTCTTTTCACCAATACTTATGTTTGTGGACTACACCTAACCACTTATCCTACTTAGTTTATGTTTCTCAACCAAGTAACTATTAATGTTCCTTTATACCAATGAACACCCATACACATTCATTAACATTAGCAATTATACATGAAGAACACAATTGCACAGTATAAAGGGAGGGGCAACTCCCTGAATAATGAGTCTGCCCAACAATATATTATACAGTATTTTACAACAGTTACAAAGCTTTACAAGTATACTTGGCAACCCCAAGTTTCATACTTAGCCAAATTTACAACCTTGTCACACCTCCGTGTGACAACCAAGATTTACTTGCCCAATGCGGGCGGGCACGCCCTTACATGAGCTGCCTTCCGCACTTCACAACCGAACCTTGTCTCTTTGGGCACGACGAGCGGGTGACTCCACCAAGTCAAAAAAGACACCCCCTTCGCACAACCGGCTTCACCAAAAGTCACATCGTGCACACTTGCACGACGGGCGGGTGCTCACTCGAGTCACCCAAGAACCTGTGCCAAGTCATCGCACAAATCAAGCGTTCACCCTTCATTTCACCGTCAAGCGCTCCTTCGCACAACCCGAGCGCCACACCCATGCACGTCTTACTCCAACCGGCGGGCGACCTATACCCACACTTAACGCCCTAAGGTTTTTGTGACAGGCGGGTGCTAGGCGCCGGGGCGCGCACACGCCAGGCGGGCGTGCACGACCACGGGCGGGCGCATGGGCGGGCACGCGGGCACACGAACGGGCGCGTGATGAGCGATGGTGCGATGGACTTCGCACATAATGCGACGTTCAAAGAGCTGGATGCGACGAAACTATAACAACGAGCGCAACACTTAGTAAAAATGTGGCGTTGGAATGTTTATACCTCTTGGCGTGCGACGACTTGGTTGTGAGGCCGACTCATGTAGAGGGCGAGCCAACCATTGTTTGAGGGTGTTCGAAGGGTGCGTTCAACACATGTTTGGGGGTCGGCCGGACAGCCCCACCCCACACTACATCGCGTATATATACAAGTGCGTGTGAGCTCATTTTAACATCAACGAATGCACTTGCAATCTTCGCAGAGCAAGTAAGGACTGCGCACAAGAGAGGAAGTGTGCACTTCTCATGCGCACTTACCTTAGAAGCTTGTACGACGGGGTTATAACTTGGAAATAAACCGAAGGTTGTGCGAAGGTGGTTCTAAGGTGCGGTTTTAGTGCAGATTTGGCAGAGGGTTATAGGTGACTCATGTGAGCACCGTTCTTTGTACGAAGGAAGCATAAAACTGTTGTAAAGGCAGATTGCCTATCTTGTAAATTCGGTTAAGCGTTGGCTTGGATATCTGCCAGGCACACTTGTATTGTAAAACTGATATTCTTAATAAACTGTTGGGTAGACTCACATTATGGGGAGTTGCCCCTCCCCTTTATACTTGTTGCAATTGTTGTTGTTCTTGTTTTATAATTGCAATGGATAATGAATGAGTATGGGCTTCATTAAGTATAAAGGATAAATGTATGTTTACTTGGTTGCGAAACACAAGCTAAGTAATGCAAAGGTGAAATTAGGTGTAGTCCATGTACATGAGTATTGTTAAAAAGAAAGTGTTCGGTGGTGCCGCACCTCGCCGGCATGGTTGAAAGACCACTATAGGCTTGGGGGCGTGACAGTTGGTATCAGAGCAAGCTGAAGACCGGGTGTTGAAGGTAGGAGCTGCGACACAACTTCACCGAAGTGAAGTTGGTATCAGAGCTCGGTTGAGCTGGTTTGAGCAAGTTGCTCGTGACAATGGAGTCAAGTATTTGCAGGTGAAGGAAGCTAGTTTCACACAAGTGGAACAAGGGCCGGTTCATGGTTGCAGGGTGCTTGCTGAGGCTGGTAAAGGTTGGAACCAGGTGTCGTAGAGTAGAATAGGCGGTATTACATGCTGATCATACGATTTGGGCACTTGTCAGGTGGACAAGTGGGACTGCGTGTGGGCAGATATACGAGCGTCTGAACGAATTACGAACCGGGGAAAATGAAGAACAAGGCATGGCAGGTTTGGAAGAGTGTGAAGGGAAGCTCTTGCTTACCTTATACAGGTTGAAGCAGTTGAAAAAGGAGAATCCACGCATTCAAGAAGAGCTTGCAGTCTAGGAGAAGAATGTTGAAGATGAGCTTCTTCAACTTGGTTGGACAATGGAGCAAGATGAAGTTGCAGATTGTGCAAACAAGGAAGAGGAAGCCTTGATGACCGATGATGTTGCAGACATGACCGTGACCGAGGATGAACTTGAGATTGATCAAGTTGGACCAAGATCGTGCAGTTTGCATACATGTATGGATGAGGGTATTCTCATGGAGGAACCTCATGATGATATTTGATACATGTGTTTCATTTGAGCATTTGGTAGATGGACCGTGTGCAGGGAAGGGTAAAGCCAGTTTGCCGATGCTAGGGAGCATCTTACCATGGATGTTTATGATGAGACCTTGTATGGAGAAGCAAGGATTGTTGATTGTTGCAGGACTTGTTGGGGTTGTTTGTGACCTTGTGGTAGAAGGTACAAAGGCCCGTGACAAGGGTGGAACTTGATGATCGTTGTGGATGAGTGGGTCATGCTTTAGCCACTTGGCTAAGTGCCCGGCATGACTCATGGACAGATTGAAGGGCACACACTTGAGTTGCTTGGGTGGACTTCTCATGGCCGAGACCAAGAGCAAGTCTTGATGGACAATTTGGTGGAGGAGCTATGATGGAGAGACTCATGTGATGATGATGTTTGGGTGGACTTCTCATAGTCTTGATGGACACTTAGGTGGAGGAGCTATGGTGAAGGAAACTCATGACATGATGATATGGTTGGGTGACCGAGTTCACTAAACCGAAGATTGCAGCTTGGATAGGGATGACCGAAGGTTGTGATGGGTCTACTTGGTTGGGCTACACGACAACTTAGTCATGGACATCAAGTTGGAGACATGGAGCATGGCAGTCTTATGCAGGGACATATGTGGGTGCACTTGTGGAGATGTCACTTATGGGCATCCAAGGAGGTGTATCAAGGCATGGATGTTGAGCAGATGGATTTGCTTGTGTGACATGGAGACTTATACTTATGAGCCTATGGGGAGGTTGTACACTCTTGGGCAACAAAAACATGGACTTGGATGGAGTTGTGAGCAGTCTATGGGGCATTCTTACTACATGGAGAGCTGAGGCATCTTGCGGAGACCTTTGGGTGGAGACTTGTATGCTTGCTAGAGTGTTGGTTGGAGATGACTCCTGGAGCTCATGATGACATGAGTTTGTTGTGACTCTTGGGGACTTCATAGATGGTGGACTTGGAGGATCTGATGCATTGAGGAGCTGAGGTCGGAGACTTTGGTGCAGGATGGGGTGCACACTTTCAAATTCCATGTATGGGCATGGCTTGAAAGAGTAACTTGATGTGGAGGATCGGTATGAGGCACTTTGAGGTGATGGAGTTACAATGATGATGATACCTTGGTGGTTACACTTGGGTATGGGTTGAGCCGAGACTCAACTACTTTACACATGGGGGATGATTGATCTTTGATCATGGGCAGCACATGGACACATGAGAAAGGTGTTCTCTTGAGGCACTTGACTTGATAGGGAGAGGTGTTCTCTTAGAGCACTGGGCAGACTTGAGGGATGACACATTGCAAATGTGATGGAGGTAGCTTCATGGATATGGATGTGACAAATCGAGAGTTGGAGATTGATGAGATGGTCTCTTCACATGGAGGAGGCACACATATGGATGATGTTGGATTTGATGTGGCTGATTTCTTATAGCACATTAACACCAAACAGCATGGACATGTTGCAGATGAGATGAGGACTACTTCATGGACCTGAGCATGGTTTACTTATGAGGATGGATTCTTGATCGAGTTCAGGATGTGACAGGGATGCTTTGAGGAACAACTGATGGTGGCATGAGGATGTGCATTCTCATGGTTTGGGCACGATGGTTGGATTAGCTACCTAACTAGTTCAGACATGGGGGTTAACAGTGTACAAAGATATGTTGGCATTGTGTTGGAGTATCATGGCAACAGGTTCACATGGGAACGACACATGATGAGGTCAACACTACATGTTGCAGTAAGCATGTAGCTTGAGATGGAAGGGCCAGCCTTCCACGGTGGAGCAGCATGTGGAAATTGTGACATGATGGTTGATTGTCATGGATTGAGAGGACTTCCGATTGTTGAGATGAGATGTTGGCACGTGATTGAGATGTGTTAACACTTGTTGACATATCATGGGCAGTTTTGCACATGATGGAGATGATGCACATGATGGAGTGGACACTTTGTTGCAGTGGACATGTAGCTTGATATTGGAGGGATCAGCCTTCCATGGGGAGAGCAGCATGGAGAGATTGTGGCAGGTGGCCGGTGGTCATGGACATCTGATATATGACATACCTTGGTATGGACTATCTTGGTGGCAGCTGGTCACTTAGATGAGACATGGTGAAGATGGAGGCTGACATATGTTGCAAGGATATTTGCCATATGTGAGGGGAGTCGACATCATGGATTGATGCTTGGAGTTGGGATGTTATCGAGGACGACAACGACTTCAAGTGGAGGAGGATGTAACGCCCTAAGGTTTGTGCGATGGGTGGGTGCTGGGCGCCCGGGCGCACACACACCGGGCGGGCGTGCACGACCACGGGCGGGCACGCGGGCGCACGAATGGGCGTGCGTTGAGCGACGGTACGATGGACTTCACACATAATGCGACGTTTCAAAGAGCTGGATGCGACAAAACTATAACAGCGAGCGCGACACTTGGTAAAAATGCGATGGCGTTGGAATGTTTATACCTCTTTGCGTGCGACGACTTGGTTGTGAGGCCGACTCATGTAGAGGGCGAGCCAATTAATGTTTGAGGGCGTTCGAAGGGTGCGTTCAACACATGTTTGGGGGTCGGCCGGACAGCCCCACCCCACACTATATCGCGTATATATACAAGTGCGTGTGAGCTCATTTTAACATCAACGAACGCACTTGCAATCTTCGTAGAGCAAGTAAGGACTGCGAACAAGAGAGGAAGTGTGCACTTCTCATGTGCACTTACCTTAGAAGCTTGTACGACGGGGTTATAACTTGGAAATAAACCGAAGGTTGTGCGGAGGTGGTTCTGAGGTGCAGTTTTAGTGCAGATTTGGCAGAGGGTTATAGGTGACTCATGTGAGCACCATTCTTTGTACGAAGGAAGCATAAAACTGTTGTAAAGGCAGATTGCCTATCTTGTAAATTCGGTTAAGTGTTGACTTGGAGATCTGCCAGGCACACTTGTATTGTAAAACTGATATTCTTAATAAACTGTTGGGCAGACTCACATTACGGGGAGTTGCCCCTCCCCTTTATACTTGTTGCAATTGTTGCTGTTCCTGTTTTATAATTTCGATGGATAATGAATGAGTATGGGCTTCATTAAGTATAAAGGATAAATGTATGTTTACTTGGTTGCGAAACACAAGCTAAGTAATGTGAAGGTGAAATTAGGCGTAGTCCATGTACATGAGTATTGTTAAAAAGAAAGTGTTCGGTGGTGCCGCACCTCGCCGGCACGGTTGAAAGACCACCGTAGGCTTGGGGCCGTGACACACGCCCTTGCCCAAATCCAAGTCATGTGCTACATCCGTGCGGCCTTGCCCAAGAGCAGGTGCATTACCAAGACCTGCGTCGCCTTCTTGCTGCGTCCACCCCTTAGATATGTGCACTTCTTCTTCACATGTTGAGCGATGATGCTTAAGCGATGGTGGAAATGACTCCATCGCATGACCAATATATATGAGTGGCAAGGCAAGGTCGTGGCTACCCAGCCGACCTGCCCACGCCCTCAAACTCCATCTCAAATATGCTTAAACTCTCGTCGGCCATCCTCCAAACACTCTCAAGTCAAGTCGGCCTTGCTACGTTTGTTGGTCGGCCTGTGGGTGCTCCTCCACGCTCCCACGCATATATAAACTGCTCGCTCAACCTTCTACGCACTTGTATTACACCATAACACCCTTGCACGCCTAAGTCGAGCTCGCACTTCAAGCCGGAACGCGTTCAAAGACTGCAGGTCCTTACATTATCTCTTGGGATGTGATAATTGACTAACACATGTAAGCTTTGGTCTAACTTCAATCGTGATTCCCAAGAAGTGGTATCAAAGCGTAAATCATGAATACACACTCTACTCGAGTTGAGAGAGATTGTTGTGCATTGGATAAACTCTCGGGTGTTTTGTGACAATGTCTAACAGCGTCTTGTGAATCCTTATTTCTGACAATGTGATTGTTGACTAACACCAATTGCAAATTTTGATCTAGCAAGTTTTGATCTCACGACCAATCTTGATTCTGAACAACTTTCAGCATCTTATGAATCCTTATTTCTAGCGATGCAATTATCTACTAACACCAAATTTTAATCCAATAACAATCCTCCCAACAACTCTTTTCATCCAGACTTTTATATTATCATATCCAATTCGAACTAAGTATCTCTGATTTACTATCGATGGCCCATTAAAACAGCATTACAGCCAACTTCCACTTCGTAACCTTTGATAGACAGAATCGTTGGGATTTAAACTACCAAAACTTTGCACCGCTATCTTAGCCTTATGGCATCAAATCTCTGGAACCCTTCAGGACGGTGGTGCAAGACGGCAAGAAACTTTTACTTTTAGCGCATTATTGTAGACCGTTGCGATACTTCGAATACTTTTGTTCAAGCAATAGCTGCCTATTTTAATTGGAATCTCACCCATTATCGTCCAACCTAAACTACTTGCAGAGGTTGGGTGGGAGTTTTGAGTTTATTTTGATCGTTGATTCGTTGAATATTTGGCAGTTAAAGATGGATATGGTAAAGTTAATGTTAAATATTCTGCAAATCAATAATCTAAATAAAAATATAAATAATTGACCGACCGATATCCATTTGATGGTCAACTATTCATTTGATTGTCAATCAGCAATCGAAATAAAAATGCCTGAGTCGAAATAGTTTCGCTTAAAGCTGAAATTAAAACAGCATTACACTGCACTTCGGAGCCCCCACATTATTTGCGATTCAAACTACTGGAGCCCATCAAGATGGTGGTGCAATACTGTAAAAAAGTTGTACTTTCTGCGCATTTTCATCAATCACCGTTAACGTCCCAATCTCACATCGGTGGAATTTTGGCATTTGTGACATCCAACAGCTCGGCATTTCGGTGCAGGTAATGAATTCTCCTTATCGCATTTGATTCCATAATCACTTTACATATACCACGCCCGTGTGGGATATCTTGATGGAATTTTAGAAATAATAGATTTAACTGCCTTCAGTCTATATATTTATCTGAGAGCCACTCAAATTTCTGAGCAGTGTTTGTGAGTATCTTTAGGTTTTGCTGAATTTAATGCATGAAATTTAAGTTTTTCACCCTAAGGTCTAATCAAGCACTTTGATAGAGCAGCGATTATTTACCATGGCTGGGATTGGAAAAGTCACAACTAAGGCACTCGGAAATAATCTTCCATCCGAGGTACTCACTCTGTACATTTTTTTGTTAAAAAAAAAAAAACTAATGCTTTTCCATAATCTGGAATAGTTATTTCTTTTAAATGTTTTAGGTATATTTTTGTAGATTTTATGAATGAAATAGTTTTTTGTTGTCTTGTTGTTAGATTAGTTATAATAAACTAGATTTTATATATTAATTTTATGTTTAAAATTTCATACAACAATTTAATGTCTATGTCTAGGTTGATTTTTCATTTTCTCTTTATTTTTAGTAACTAGATCATAGACTAATTTAAGTCTAGACTGATTCTTCATTTTCTGTTTATTTTTAAGACCAAAATCACGAACCCTTTATAGTAATTCTTCATTTTCTCTTTATTTGTACCGACCTAATACAGGAAGTGAGCCATGATCCAATCTCGTCTGGACCATGGGGAGGTGAAGGTGGGCTGTCATGGGACGATGCCGTCTTTACGGGGATTCGCCAGATTGTAATCAATAGTGGCACAGCTATTGATTCCATTACGATAGAGTACGATAAAAATGGGGTTTCGCATTGGTCTGTGAGACATGGTGGATCAGGAGGCCTCCAGACTCACAAGGTACATGCATACTTAGCATTGCAGTTCGACCTTATCGTTTGTTATTCAATTTGATGGAATATTTCTACATAAGACAAAGTTTTATTTTCACTCTAATTTGTTAATGATATATAGCTTAGTTGGCCAGGAGGGTTTAATAATAATGTTTTTATATGAGTTTCAGTCCCATGAAATGAACATGAATATATTGATAATTTTGAAAAAAAAATTATGTATTATTATGAAAAAAAAAAACAAAACAAAACACTTTATTTTAATTTTTGTTTATTTTGAGGAAAGTAAAAAACCTTACTTTTGGTTTATTTTGGCACAAATTGAGTACTTTTATATTAAACTATGATCAACCCATCGAAATTGAAACTTTGCATCTCTATTAAAATTGATTTTGCATATTTATTAAAAATGGTATACATATAACTCAAATAAGTCTATC